>JAVSBS010019176.1:0-13659 GCA_033124195.1 Coracias cyanogaster
TGCTCAGCATTGAGCAGATCCCCTCGGAGGCTTCTCTTGTGCAGCTCAGCAGCCCCAGGGCTCTCAGCCTTTCCTGGCACAGAGATGCTCCCGTCTCCTCAGCATCTCCACAGCCTCCACTGGACTCTCTCCAGTAGTTCCTTGTCTCTCTTAACCTGGGGGGCCCAGAACTGGACTGTAGAAGCCTCACAGATGATAAATGCCACATCCCCATGGGACCTGCTGCAAGACTGTGACTGCCTGGACCACAGAAGCTGATGACTTGTGTTCTCTCAGTCCTTGCAGGGCTCTCGGGTGAGAGAACAAAGCCATGGGGCCAGGATATCTGACTGCAGAGCTGCTGGAGGTCCAGTGAGAGCAGCCCGAGCACCCAGTGTCACAGCAGCAGCCACCAGCACCCCGTGGAGCCGCTGCGGGGTGGGCTCCCCGCTCCCAGCCCCTCCTGCTCACCAGCCAAGGGGCAATTGCTGCAGGATGCTCCCTTTGGAGGAGCAGAGCCCTTCCTGCGCTGGAGCTCACAGCACCAACTTCCAACCTAAAAATATTCATCTTCCATATCAAGGGCATAATTGATAAGCGTGGAAGCGGTGATTATCCTTTAATCGCTGGCTCTGTCCCAGTGACTCTAGCAAGCCCTGTGTAGTTAGCAGGCTCACAATAAACGCTGTTGGAGCTCTGTATTTAGGCTCATCCATTGCCACCAATTAAAAACAGTAGTAAACACTCCACTGAGTCTTTAAAGCCTCTCCTCCTCCTCGCCGAGGCCTGGGGAGGGTGGTGAGTACCCATGGCCTGTTCCCTCATGGAGCACAGAGCTTCGGTGGCTGCCCAGGCAGCCGGTGCCACGCTGCTGAGTGTGCAATCACTGCACGTCCCTCTGCCCGCACCAGCAGCCTGCAGGGAATGAGCCTTCCCATCGGCTCCAGTAGCTCGCCAAGAGCACTGAGGAATGGATAAAACAGCTGAGAAGAGCCTCCCCGGGAGCCTGGTTCGATGTGATGGGGATGGCCCCTGCATAGTGATGCCAAACGTGACTGCTGTGGTTTATTACCAGCCTTAAAATGAGCATATGTAGTAGTGAAACTTGGCAGGACATCCCGACACACGTATAAATTCCGCAGCTGAGCACTGACCCCGCAGCCCGCGGGAGCTGCAGGGATGAGCATCCAGCACAGGGATGTTATCAGGGAATGCCTGACTGCAGGCGGGGAGAAGGGCAGACGCCGGTTACATCAATGGATGTCTCAATAAATGCTTGTCCCAGCAGCTCTGGGCTCCAGGAAGGACTTTCCCTGGGAGCAGCCGGCCAGATGGATGCTGGTTGCTGATGGGCAGTTTCCAGCCTTGCAGACTGCTCCTCAGCTAAGGCACCTGCCGGGATAAGCGGTCGGGGTGGCCCAAGGGTGCTGGTCTGGAGGGTTTCGGGGTGGCCATCGCTCATGGTATGGGGATGTGGGAAGCTGCCTACAGTGTGGGAGCAGGGCTGTGTTTGCCCTGTGCCACGCTGCCAGCACGGGGGTGATCCATGGGACAGGGGTGCTTCCCAGACTGGGGCAGCCTGTGGATGGGATGGCCAAGCAGCCAAAGCACGGCAGGACCCTGGCCTATGGCCACCATATGGATGACCCCCATCCATCCCTGCACCACCACCGGCCCTGACAGCGCAAGAGGCTCTCCGAGGAGCCCGTAGCTCATCGGGGTGTGGGGGTGATCCAGGCAGCATTGCCCACAGCTGCACAGCGGGGCTGGGGCAGCAAGAGGGGGTCAGCACGAGCAGCCCCAGCTGGGCTAGAGGACCTGCCTCCACACCATGGGCTGAGGTGGAATCAAGCTTGCTGCATCCCTCATCCCTCAGGGACACCCCCATCCCAGGTCACCCCTCTCCATTGCAAGCCCTTAGCACTGTGGCTGCCAGGGAGGTGATGAGCAGAAGGTGCCTGTTTAACTCACGCAGGCCCACAGTGAGCAGAAAAGGGCAAAATTGGCAGCAGGTGAAGGCTCCCTGCACCTATAAAATCAGGGAGAAGCACCAGCCCTGGCTGGGATAAGTGGGGAGCTGCTCTCCCCAGTGCCCTCTCTTTTCAGAGACTCTTTAAATGCATCATAGATCTTCAGAGAGAATTTCAAGCCAGTTAACCTAGCAGCAAACCAGCAAAAATAATTGAAAAGGCCAAGGAGTGTTCTCTAACCTCCAAGTAAATAGCAAATATTTAAAACTGCAGGGTCTGGGTTTTTTTTCTCCTTTCTTTCTTTTTTAATGGGGGGCTTTTTTTTCTTCTGCAGCCTGGATCTAAAGCAGGTGAGTGATTTCCTTTTGCTTCACAGTCTTAATTAGCCCCTGTTTCCAGCCCCTTGTCAGCAATATGCAGCCAGCTAATTATTTTTTATTGCTGTCAGAGTCCTCCCTGCCTGGGCAGCCCTGCAAAGGCCACACCTTCTTCTTGTCCTTTGCTGTCCATCGCTCTGACCAGAGTGATGTCCCTTGTCCTCCTCATGGGAACAGCCCCAATGTGTCCCGTGCTCCAGCTGCAAAGCTCCGGTCCCTGTCCCAGCACCCTGCAGCCCCAGGGATTTGGGGTGACGTTTGGCATCACCCCAGTGCGTGCAAAGCCCACGGCCAGTACGAAGGGGCCACTGAAGGCAGTGGGGAAGTTGCCCAGGGCAGACTGGGCAAGCTCTGGGGCAAAGTGGTGGCATCAACCCCATGCATCTGCATCCCCCCGCTCCTTCAGGTGTCCAGGGTTTGGGGATAGAGGGGCTGGGGGCCATGGGATGCAGGTCAGGGACAGGGTTGGAGTGGCTCAGCACGGGGACAAGGAGCCGTATTCTTGGCTGTGAGAGGACAGGAGGGGATGGGATGAGGACAGGGATGGCGACAGGCACCCACAGCACTGGTGCTGGGGCAGGCAGGGAGGAGCACCCTGCCCATGCCAGGGGCACCTCTCTTGCACAGGCTGCTCAGCCCTGAGAGCTTCAGTGTTTAAAAATGGCATTCCATGCGTGACAGCCCCCGGGTCCCCCTCCCCAGCCAGCGCAGCCCTCCTTCGTCTCTGCTGGAGCAATTCTCTGTGCTGATCCAATGGCTGCAAGACTCGAGGATTAAGGCCTGGCTCTGGCAGCCGGAGCCTCGCGCCACAGAGACCTGACCACGAGTGGTGGCACGTCCAGTGCCGCACGGCAAGGGCTGATTGCGTGTCCTCGTCACCGTGTGGCTCCGGGGACAGGCAACGGTGGCACAGGGGATGTGGTGCCTCCATTCATGGCTTCTCATCACCGTGATGCTGCTCTGTGGGAAGCGACGGGGGAGGTGGCTGAGCCCAGCCCCTCTGCCTTGGGTGGCCATGGCTGAGCCCATGAATTTCCTGGAGCCCCCCAGCACCCAGCTGGGTGTCAGGGCTGGATTCAGCCCCTCCATTACAGGCTGGGCAGGTCTCCAGCAGTGCTCCATCCCCATGTCCACACGCATGGCTAGGTGGAGAGACCTTCCCAGAGCTGGAGGAACGTGGGAAGTGTGAACTCCTGCTCAGCAAGGCAGGGTAGGAACGCTGCCGGTGGGTTTTGCTGGCAGAGGGGTCCCCAAAAGCAGTTGTGTGGGATTGGGCTTGCTGCTGGTGACCCCATCTCTCTTGGCAGCAGAACATGTCACAGCTGCCTAGTACTGAGAGCCAGGTGTCTTCCGCCAGGGTCACTCCCCAGCTATGAGTGGCTTTGTGGGATGAAGGAGCTGCTGCTCTTCTCCATCCCAGATGGTCACCAGGGTTCACCCAGTGCAATCTCAGGACACTCTGGTGTCACCCAGGTCCCCGCTGCATGCAGAGGAGCCCACCCCCTGCATGGGGCTGCAACCGCATCCCAGCCCATCCCCAAGACTATTTTGTTAAACATTAAAAACCACAGCTGCTCACAGTATTAGGGGATGGGTAAAGACAGCAGAAGCAATTTGCAATTAAAATGTGTTTATCTTAGGAAAGAAGTCCTGGAAACTTGTAATTAAAATGTTTATACAAAGGCCAAGAATTCATAACCTGCATCTTTAGAAACTTCCTTTTTGAAGACAGCAGTAGCACAGGGTCAGTTGTCACTGGATAGATGCCAGCTGTGGTTCTCCAGACCGTGCTGGGGACCTGGGATGGTGGTGGGACAGTGGGGAACCATGTTCCAGTGTGTCAGAGCAGCTTGTGGGAGGCTGGAGCATCCAGAGCAGCCCCACGAGTTTCGAAGCAGGAAAGCTCTCCCCCAACCATCGTGCCTTGAGGATGCAGGACAGCATCAGGTGATGCAGCTCCTTACAGGGTCAAGCCACTGCCAGGCCCAACCCGGGTGGCCAGGATGGCTCCCGGCCAAGGTAGTCCAGGCTTCTATGGATGCTGCATGAGCAATAAATAACCCGTCACCAATGTGATGCTGGGATGTGCCCTGGCTTGACCCTCAGATGTTTGTTACCACCTCTGCGGGTCTGGGGACGTCTCCAAATGCTCTCCAGAGGTGAGAGGCCCCTGCAGCCTCCCCGGCAGCGGGCAGCCAGCAGCAGCTCAGGAGGGTACCTGCCCCATGGATGCTCTGAGAGCTCTGGGGATGGTTTCTTGCAAGAGCAGCAATAAATCTGCAGTGGGAGATCTTCAGGGCTGGTCCAGCTAGGTCAGCACTCATCCCAGTTCCCGGGAGAGCCGGGCTTGGCTGAACTCCAACGATGTGAACTCGGCCAGTTCAAAGAGCTTCGAGGGCTGCTTTGATTTGCACCAGCTCTGCTCCTCCGCAAGTTCACTGCAGCACGGCTCCCTCATGCCGGCCATTCGTCTTGCTGCTTTTTTTTTTTTTCTTTGTTGTTGCTCTTTTTTCTTTTCATTCTGCTCCTGCTGCCATTGAGGTTTGCTGTTGGCTTTCCTGCTGCCCTGCGGGTGCTCAGGGCATGGGGGTGACCACAGCCCTGGCCATGAAAGTATCTCCTGACTTGGGAAGCTGCAAAATGATGGGCCTCTGTGCCCGGCCGTGCTCTGCAGCTTGTCCTGCAGCAGGGAGGTCTGGGGCAAGAGTCTGAAATTTTAAATCCTCTTCATATTTATTTCGCAGTGATAATAAGGAAAATAAATAGAAGCAGACGAAGGGAAGCAAGCTGGCTCTAGGCAGGTGGAGAAGCTATAAATCGCTCTCAGAGTGCATCCCAGGGGCTCTCACCTCATGGTTCAAGTGCCTTTTAACCTCTCAGATCACGGAAACCCACAGGAGCTCTTTGTCTTGCTATGGTGAGGTCTTTAAGTGTTTCACAGCCCAAAACCAAGCTGCAAACCTCTGGTGCAGGCTGCTGGGGGGATGCAGGATCACCTCTGGCACTGGTTAAACATCCTAAAAGCAGGGATGAAATGCTTTTTGTAAAGCGTGAACTTTTTAGGCAGCAAGGAAGGCAGAAGTCCCAGTTCTCCTGCCAACGGGAACAGACCTTGAGCAGCAGGTTGGACGTGCAGCCCATGCTGATGGGCTCAAAAAAGCACCTTTTGGGCAGTTTTTCTTAGCCTAGGAAGGAAAGAGGGAGCGAGGGCCCTTCAGCACAGCTGCAGCCACTCCACCCATCCCTGGGGTGCTGCTGCCCAGCTCCAGCTGATCCCTTCAGCATCCTCTGCTGCGGCCGTGCCAGCAGATTGCTGCTTTCTCCCCAGTCCTCACCACGGCAGAGGAACCTGCTGAGACGTTGGAGCTGCCCCTTGTCCTGAGACCCCCTGATGCCAGACAAGTTGGGATGTGCCATGGTGGTGCCAGCAGCGATACAGGGATCCCGAAGTGGCCGCACGTTGGGGTGGTGAGCAGGCAGGGAGCCCTGCGGAGCAATGGGAGCCTGCAATGGGTGGGGAGGATCCTTTTTGCAAATCCTGTCATGTCATCACCTTGCTTGCTCCTAAAGCATGAGGTTGATTTCCCAGACTGCGTCTATCTTCAGTGAAAAGGCACATTTGGGAAGATTTACTGTTGTGCTGGCGCTGATAACCAAACGTGCTTGTCCGAGGGGACAGAGACTCCCCCAGCACCCACCTTGATGGGTGATAACCACATTCTGCCGAGCACTGCCCCGCACCCATCGCAGCGTGATCCGGGAGCACCAGCACCCGCGGGGCATGGCAGCGGCTTCCCAGGACACCAGGGCCTGGTGGAGATACTCGGGTGCAGAGCAATGAAAAGCTGCTGTTGGAAGCCTGTTTGGATTGTGGTTACAAACTCTGCAACAAGAGCAACCTGCCTTCCCACGTGGAGACCAAATGGGCAGAGATCAAGAGGCTGCAACAACCAGCCCAGCCCTGGGGAGCAGTGGGGATGCAAAGAGGTCCAGGAGGAGCTTCCCTGCCTGGCTCAGCCACGGGTGAAGGCTCAGCACCCATGACCCCTCCACTGGCAGCACCCACCCTGTGGTGCTGCTGAAGCCGTCCTGGCAGCAGATACTGGCTCCAAGAAGGTTTGAATAGTAACGGACTGCATCTTTGGCCCACAGCTAATGGTTACTGCCTGCGAGCGCTGCCTCGCACTGCTGTGCTGCAGCCTGGGAGCTGTTGGTGGGTCTATGCCAGTTGCTCCGTTTCCCCGGGTACGGGCACTCCTCTGCAGCACGCTGCTGCTCGGGGGTCCCTGAGCTCTCCCACAAAGAACAGTTTGAAGCGAGGGAAACAAGAGAAGGAGACCAAAGAAACGTTAGAGTACTGGTTCCTTCCACCACCAGCACTACAAACCAGCATCTTATTTATTCCCTGACTCTCCAAGAGCCAAGTGATCTGCTCATTGCCACTGGACCTCAAGGCAGGGGCTGAGCTGTGGGCTGACAGCAGGACAGAGGAGTTAGAGCCACATACCCCAGAGCCGGCCCCGCACAAACCCTGCTTTTGCAGACATGGGGACACCTCAGAGCCCACCGTGGTGTCCCAGTCCCCCGAGACAGGAGGGCTCTGGAGCAAGTGCTGAGCACTGGGAGAGCCGGAGCCTTTCTGTAAATCCAACGTGACGTGCGCAGGACTTGCTGCAGCTGCTGCTCATCGCCTGTGTCCTATTCCTGTGTCTGATCATTATTTTAATGAGCCGCAGCCTCTCATAAAACCCAGCACAGGGAAAATTATATTAAACAACTGTGAAAAGAAATCATTTATTTCCATAATGTCTGCGTTTGGGATTGAAGGAGGAAAACCACAACTCCAGCAATGTGACTTGCCCTGCCGAGCCACGAAGCGGCAGGCTGCTCATTAGCTTAGATCATCACGGCTCATCTTTAAAAATGATTAAAAATATAAACCCCACTGATAAGAAGTGGCAAAGGGCTTTGCACCCTGTGCTCTCCCCTGTGATCGCTGGGCTGTCCAACCTGCAGACACCCTGTAACTTCACAGGGTAGTTGTGTTCAGCCCTGGACGCCTGAGATGTCACCGAGCCTCCAGACCTTGTCCAGAGCCTGACCTTTCCACCTGCTTTCTCCTGCCCGCTCCAGAAAAGCATCTCTTAGCAAGGACCAGAGACCAGAGAACCTTTCCTCGTAGCACACCCTATGAGCACACAATTGAATTAGAAGCGAAGAAGCAGCTGCTGCCTCATTTTTGCAGGGTCTTCAGAGAAAGCCAGAAGTTCATGGAATCATAGAATCATTTAGGTTGGAAAAGACCTCTGGGATCATCAAGTCCAACCTTCATCCCAACATCTCCCTGACCGTTGTTCAGTCAAGAGCACGGATGCATGCCATGATTATAGTTTAAGCTGGCTGTTGGACCCTTCCAGACTAAATTACCATGAGATCCCGTGATGGAGCCTGCCCAGAGTCTGGCAAATGGGACTGGGCTTGTGAAAGGAGGTTTTGGTCGCAGGGGCTGTAGCCACGGCTGGATGGAGAGAAGAGGTGGGTGCAGGGACCCGTGCCACAGCCAATCCGCCGTGCTTCTCCGGCTCGTTAGCGGAGCCCATTAAACCTTATGCTACACAAGTAATGCATGAAGCAAAAGGGGAAACGAGCATGAAATCTGATGGCAAGGTTCGTCAGAGCTGATGGACCTGGGCTGCCGGAACAGCCGTACCTCGAAGGAGGCTCAGGCGTGAGCTGTCTGGCTCTTCCGAAGCATTGTCAAATAATCATCTATAGGAAATGATTATTCATGAGCACAATGAAGATTATCATTTAGAATTCTGAACAATTCAGCACAGCTCCTGTTTGATGTGGCGAGGCTCTAGCAGTGCATTTGCATTAGAGACAGTATTACTACTTTTGATGGAGGGGAAGGATTACAGGAGAAATCTGCATAAATTTATTGGTAAATGTCATTTAGCATATGTCCAAATGTAATTTATCATGGGTTTGTAGTGCAGACTGTCTGACTCACACAGGGCTTCTTTTTTTTTCTTTTTTTTTTCAATAGACAGATAAATAACCCTTGGGACACAATTACCTCATTGCAAGGAAACTGATATTACATCATTATTGTTCCAGGTGAACAGAGCTTGCTCCAGGCTGCTCCCTCTGGGCAGCCGCCCACAGCCCGAGGCAGGAGGGCCCAGGCTGAGTGATGTGGGGGGATGCTCAGAGGAGCCCGTGCTTCACCCCAGCTGCCCACGTCTGCTGCAGCCGCCCCTGCACGACTGCCCTCTCCAGCCGCCTCCTGCCATGGAAGCATGTGGAGGATTTCACCGCAGGTGCCACTCTGGACACAAGGACATCCCCACACTCCTGCCTGGCTGGATTCCCCCCCTGAAGCCCCCACAAGCCCAGCCCCAGGGCTGCCACAGCCCGTGGCACCGAGGGACCAGCAGCAGCAGCCGAACCTGTCTCCTTGGGGAGGGTTTCCTTCCAAGCCAGCAGCTCTCTGTTCCCACAGGCCCTTTCAAGACTTCTGTTTGGGTTAATTTCACAGCTGCTGGGGTTCATCCTGTCCTTGAGTAACTCTCCAAAGGGATGTGCTTATCCGCAGAGGCTGTTCCAGCGTCTCGGCTTTGATCTCTGTGGTTTCACTGTGTGATGTAAGGTTGTTTAACATGTTGGCTGTGACAGGACAAGGGCTTCCTGACAGCCTGGAGCCTGCCAGAGCATCTCTGGCATGCTCAGAGCAGCTCCTGCTAAACCAGAACAGCCACCCAACCACTCAGCTGAAGCTGGACGTGCATGTCCATCCCCACAGCCACTGGTCTGTCCATCCCCACAGACCCCGGTGGCATTTTAATTGTGATACCAGCCCGGCAGAGGTGAAGGTCACTACAGCAACTGCCTCGAACGTGACAGGCATGATGGCACTGGGCCAAAGAGCTTGGTCTCCTGCCCCATACCCATCCTGCTGTCTCCCTGCCACTGTCTGGAGGAACATCTCTGTGAGGGCTTGGGAGAGCAGCTCGGAGCAGGCATTAGGGAGCCACACCTCGAGAGCCAACCAGTCATTGGCTTCTTTGACTGAACTTTCCATAAATGCAACAAGACACCCTCAAACACCCTGAGATGAGGAAGAAGGCTCGTGCAGATCCTCAACAGAACTGCTCCATAGTTGGCTACAGAGTGACCTTGCAAAAATGTTCCTGTTCTGTGAGGAAGCCAAGCCTGAGACCTGGAAATTTCAGCCTGCTTTGAACTCCAGCCCTGAGAAGGCTGAAGGCCAAACCTCGGCACTCCCAAGCCTGGCAATGGCCCCCAGCTCTTGGATAGCCACATCTGCAATGATTTCTGCGCCTCACTCCAGATGCTGCTTCCACACATCTCTCCCAAGCAAGCAAACGCATGCGCCATCATGACTGCCTGATACGTCTTATCGTCTTGTTAGCAATTAATATTAGCATGGTAGAAATTGCTAATATGTGATATACAATAATTAGAATTCAATTTAATTGCCCAGTAGCTCTTAAACTCTGCATACAAATGTGGCTCCTACTCCCTGGATTACAGAGAATGACACAGGAGGAGAAAATCATCCCTGAGCTGGGTGAGGCCAACGCAGCCCAGCTGAGCTCCAGGGAGCCCTTTGCAGGGCTGCCCCATCGAGGGGGGAATTCCCTCCCTCCAGGCTGATGGGAAGGGCTGGGAAGGGGCAGAGCAGCATCGCTGGGGAGCACAGGTAGGCTGGGGTCGGTTCAAGCAGCCTGATGCTCTGATGTGCCTTGTTGCAACACCCTTTTCTCCTGCATCTGGGTCTGGGGTGAGACTGGGAACAGAGATGCTCCTCCCAGCAACAGCAGGTGCTTCATGTATAACTGCAGGTACCAGAAAGAAAAAGAAAGAGGGAACCAAAGAGCGTTTTCCAGGGGTCAGTGCCCCCTGCACCCACTCTGGGGCTGCCCCCCAAGCTGTGCCTGTGGTCAGTGCAGCCCAGGGGTGAGGACACACGGCCAGGACTGAGGGGCTGGGTAGGGGGAAGCGTGTCCTGGGATGAGGTGACTCTGCGAAGGGCTCCAGGGCACAGGGCAGGTACCCACTGGACGTGACCCCAGGGTGATGCTGTGGCTAACGTGATTGCTGGGTACCAACAGGGAACACAACAGCGATACCCACAGGGAGGATGTTATCTCTGCAAGGCACCAGTGTGGCCAGTAATGTGGCCGGTACTGGTGTCTTGTCCCAGCAAGGTGTTAAGGAACTGCAGAGTCCTGGCAGGAGCTACAAGAGCAGCTCAAGGTCTGGAAATCTGATGCAGGGCGGAAGATTAAAGAGGTGAGCCTGTGTATCTTGTCCAAGAGGGGTTAAAGATCACTTGACTGTGGTCTCCAGATACAGGTGTGTGGATAAGGTGTTTGGATAAGGGATGGCATAGCGCGCTGTTTAACCAAGACAGATTTAAGCTGGAAATAAAATGCCCATTTTAACAAAAGGTGAAATGAATTTGGGAACAATTTACAGAAGGACATGTAGAAGATTTTAAAATGAAGGCTACAAATACTGCTCGATTTCAGCTTGCCCTTCCTGAGGGCGGTGTAGCTGCTGGTGGGTCTGGGCGGTGTGGTCCTATGCTGGGGCACATGGCGGGGAGCAGGGACAGGCAGGGATTTCCACAAGGTCATCTCACACAAGCAGCAGTTCCCGGGGGGAAGGAGCCCCCCAGCTCACTGAGCAGTGCCCAAGAGCCCTGGCTCGGCTCCACAAGGTGACATGAGCGCTGGGGTGATGAGTGACCCCGCGGTGCATCCTGCAGTGACCCACCAGGGCCTCAGCTCACACGTGTTTGTTCCCTTCTTTGAAGGGCAAGCACAGAGGGAAAAGCACCTGTGCAGAAAGAGCCGGATGAGGCCGTTATCTCTAAGGGATTAACGGCTGCTGGTGACTCAGAGCAAAGATGACTCAAAGAAAGGCGGCATCCAAGGGATAAAGTCAACCACCACGGTCCCATCATCAGCCAATTCCACCAGCTCAGCACCGTCTCCTGGGCGATCAGCGCAGCCGCGCAGGGGGTTTGCAGAGGAGCAGAGCTCCATTTTGGCTCTCCATCTCCTGGAACTTGGCATGTGTGTCTTGTGATAGCTGCCGTGCTCAGCCAGCCAGGCCTGGCCAGGGCTGGGAAAGGAGGGCTCCAGAGGATAGGGAGAAAGGGGCCTTTGATCCCTCTAATTAACTCTGATTTGAAATGTGTTACGAGGCTTAGAATTAAGAGGAAAGCTGGGGTTGCTTTGATGTGTGTGGGTGGATGTGGCCAAGAGGTTGTGCAGAGGGCAGAGACTGGGGGGGACAGGAAAGGTTTGAGGCAAGGATGCTGCAGCAGAGCCACGGCTGCTCGGTGCCGACGGCGCTCGCTTGAACGAGGGCACTGGGAAAGGCCACGTGTGGGGCTCGTTGTGCAAAAACCCTCCTTGATTGCACTGCTGGATGTGAGGGTGTGCTACCAAGGGGATGTTTCCTGGCTTTCCTACCAGCAACAATCGCCCCTAGCAGGGTACCAGCACTTTTCTCCCAGGTGATGGGTAGTGCAGCCGCTTGCAGGGACCACCGGTGGCTCCAGCCCCACCGCCCCTGGGACCCGCACTTGGTGCCACCAGAGTTCATAGAATCGTGGAATGGTTCGGGTGGGAAGGGACCTTTAAAGCTCATCTAGTCCAGCTCCCTGCTCTGAGCAGGGACTTCTGCAACCAGAGCAGGTCGCTCAGCGCCCTTGACCTTGCGCGCTTCCAGGGATGGGGCTGAAGTTCGCTGAAGATCCCCAGCAGACAGAAGTCCTGTAGGTCACCCAGGAGCAAACTCCCACCCGGAGTCTGGGGGCTCCTGCCGCTGGAAACGGCGCTCGGCTGGATGCTGAGCCCCCGGGGCACCGGGACCGCCGAGCCGGTCCCTCTCCCGGTGCTGAAATGACCTCTAGTGGCAGTGGGGCTGCCTGGTGGTTGCTTCGCTGAGGAATATTTTGGCCTGCATTTATCTGCTTGAGTAGCACCAGCCTGCCCTGGGTCCGACTGCCTGCCTCTCCTCCGGCCAGCCTGGTCCTGGAGACAGGCACGGCAGCAGCAGGAGGTGGAGAGGCACCATCTCGCCCAGGAGAGACCTGCCTGGTGCTCCCCAAACTTGGCTCTGGGCCATCGCAAAAGTCCTTCCCCAGCGCTGCTGCGATGCCAGCAAAAGTGACGTGATGGGAAGAGCTGCCACGTGTCCCAGCGCAGGCACGAGTGCCAAGGGAGCTGGTGTTGGCCAGCAGCACGGTGGGTGGCACAGGTCTATCCTCCCTCTGGTGTCTTCACCTCTGTCCTCAGCTGGGTGCAGCAGTGACGCCATCCATGCGGGATGCAGGCAAGGGGCTGCTTGAGAGTGCGGACTCCAAACTGAGGGGTAACGGGCATTTTGCATTGCTTCATGATTGCTCTGGAAGTGCCAAGCCCTTTGCCTGGATGTGGACCACCATCCTCTGGGCTCAGCGGGGCTGCAAAACCCCAGAGACATTTCACGCTGCTGCCGTTGCGGAGGGGCATCGAGCTCCTTCTCTCATGAGGTGGTGATGGCCAGCTAGCTTTGTCTTTTCTTTCACTGAGCAGAATAATTAGTGGCTCGAGATTCATTAAGTAGCAAGGTCACCCCCAGCTTCTCCATGCTGGGAGCAGGGATGAGCTTCAGAGGTGACGCCAAGCAGTGAGGGCAAGACAAGTTGGCATCACGTCAGTGGATTCCCCAGAGGAAGGGGAGACGTCCCTGCCAGCAGCGTGATCCCTCCCTGCACCCATGGTTCCAGCAGAACGATCCCTCTCTGTACCTGTTATTCCAGGTGCAACGAGCTGGTGGGAGGGCTGGATGCTGCCGGCCTCAGAAGAAATGCTGGTGGGCTTGCTTTCAGACTGAGTCCTCTGTTCTGCTGGTTGCCTGGCAGCTGGGTCGCAGGGGTCTGTGCTGCAACACCAGACCCAGAACTGGGCTCATCTCCTGGCATCATTCTGGGAGAGGATCAAAGGAAAAACTTCTACAGAGGAGAACTTGCTTTAAGTTGGGATCATGACCCAGGGAGAGCACTGTCCCCAAGAGAACGCGTTCCTTTGTGGGGTGCATGGTGCTGGGACTGTGAGTCTTGTGTGCTTGTGAGCAGCAGTGGTCCCAGGGCGGGTCCTTAGCAGGAAACTTGTCACAGATTCATAAAATGGTTTGAGTGGGAAAGGGACATTTCAAGGTCATCTCGTCCAAACTCCCCTGCAGGGAGCAGGGACATCTGCAACTAGAGCAGGTTGCTCAGAGCCCCGGCCAACCTCACCTGCAGTGGTGCC
>JAVSBS010019177.1:0-10593 GCA_033124195.1 Coracias cyanogaster
GCCTGGAGCAAAGGAGGCTCAGGGGAGACCTTCTGGCTCTGCACAACTCCCTGACAGGAGCTTGGAGCCAGGTGGGGGTTGGCCGGAGCGAGGCATGTCCCTGCCCTCTGGTAAGCTTGTGTTGCTCTCTCCCAGGTTTCTGCGGACAAGCTGGTGAGACTGATGGCCTTTAGGCAGCATTTCAATTCTTCCACGTTTAATAAGCTGGTCTCCTACCGACGAGCCATATACCATGCCCTGGAGGTAATGGCGGAGCGGAGCCGGGGGTGGATGGATGAGGTGCCAGGCGAAGCAGCCGGGTCCCAGGGGTGGCAGTGGGGTGCAGGGACCCTGTCTGCTGCAGCGATGCAGACAGATGTCTGTAGAACCCTCTTTTTTTCTCCTGGGGCTGCTCCCAAGTGCAGCCATGGGGCCAAAGCCTGCTTATCCCAGGGGATTCAGGATCCAACTGCTGCTGCTTCAGAAGCTCCTGGGGCCAGGCTCCTGCCGGGAACGCTGACAAGCGGCAGCATCACGGCTGCCCGGCAGTGTCACACTGGCAGGAGGTGTCCTGGGCTGGTGCTGGGTGCCCTTTGCGGTCACCGAGCACCCCATGGGCCTGATCCCCTCCCAGGGGATGCACCACACTCTGCCTTATGGTGCTGCAACCCCCCTGGGCACCTCTTCTGCCTTTTCTTTCCTTCCTGTTGGCTGCAGGGGAGCAGAGGCTGGGTGGGAGCTGGGGCTGGGCTGTCCCTGCACCCAGCCAGGCCGCGGCTGGTGGAGGACAGGGACTCATTGCAGGGAGGGGGGGGACAGGAGCGTGGCCCAGGGCACACCCAGTGCTGGAATCCAGCAGCTGCCATATGCCGAGGGTGTCTGGTGGAGACCTTGGGACCGCGGCCCTGGCAGGCGTGTGGACACGCAGGCTGTGGCCAAGCTGCTCTGGCTGGGGACCAGCCCCGGCCACCCTGGCCCACGCTGTCCTTCCTCCCGGCAGGTTGCCCGGAGCCGGGCAGGGAAGACGTTTTCATCCGCCCCTGGGGAGTCCCTGGAGGAGCAGCTCAAGCCCATGATCGACTGGGCGCTCACCGGCTTCAAACCTTTGGGCTTGAAGGGACTGCAGCCGCCCAAAGCCTCAGGTGAGGTGGTGGCACGAGCTGGGCATGGGGCTGGGGTGGGCAGGAGCCCGGCCACCGTGCTTGGCCCCAGCTGAGCCCACTCGCCCTCTGCCACAGCTGTGCTGGCTCAGCCCTGAGGTGGCCCTGGGGCTCCTCACTGGGGTTCCCCCACAGCAGCATTGCAAAAACCCAGAGTAAAGCACCCTCGGAGCCCGTGCTCCTGAGCTGGCTGAGCCTGGAGCCATGCCTGGGGAGCCCAGGTGGTCAGGAAGGGCTCTGCTTTTGGCTGGGGTGGGACCTGGCAGGGCTCGGCAGGAGATGTCCCCTGGGGACCTTCTGGGGCCAGAGCCGCCTTTCCCTTGCAGAGAACGGGGTCCTGAGGAATGGGACGGAGGAGGTGCTGTCCCTCGAGCAGTGCCCCCCTACCAAGAGGCTGAAGACCAACCCCTGCAACAACGGCAAGGAGCAGCGAGTGGAAGAGGACCAGACCCGAGGTAACTGCTGGTGAGAGCTGGGGAGCAGCCTGGCCTGGGCCATGCATCCTGTGAGGCACCTGGAAAACTCTCTGGGAAAGCGCTCGGCTCTTCCTGGTGGGCCATGAGCTTGGTTTCCAAGGGCAAAGGCTTTTGAGGTCTCGCGTTGCTCAGTTGTGCCTTACAAGACACCAGCAAACCCAGCCGCAAGTCCTTGTGGTGCCAGAAGCTGGGCTGTTAAATGCTCAGCTTGCAAATGATCTGGGTGTTGCTGCTTTGAGCTCCAGCTCCAGTATCTCCAGCAGTGAAAGGACGTGGGCTTGGCACCAAAATTTCTAATTTGCCCACGGCCACCTCTGTGTGTAACGCTCAGAAAGGCCGTAGAGGCTTTAGTGCAGGAAATGAGGCATCTGTAAGAGTGCATTTAAAGTTTGTTATACAAGGAATGATAAATCTCTTTATTTTTGTTTTATGAAGAGCAAATGGTTTCTGAAGTTATCAACAACAGTGGGAGTCTTGAAGGTAATCAATTGCTCGGTCTCTCTCGGGAAGAGGTGTGGGGCTGGTGCAGCACGGGGCAAAGATCCTGGGTCCCTTTTTAACCCTCACTGTGGAGAAAGGGGGAAAGCAGAGAGTGCCCGAGCCTGGCCCAGGCTACTCAGAGAGGTTGTGGAGTCTCCTTCTCTGGAGACATCCCAAACGTACCTGGCCGCGATCCTGGGCCCCCTGCTCTGGGTGAGCTGCTGGAGCAGGGGGTTGGACCAGATGATCTCCAGAGGTCCCTTCCAACCCCACCAGGCTGGGATTCCATGGGAAGTGCTGTGATTGCAGATTTCTGGGCCTCCCTCTGTGTTGGGGGAGGTGAGGGGTGTTCTGTGCAGATCCTCCCCACGGGATCTGCTCCCAGAGTGGCCACAGCTGCACATGGACCTGCCCGCAGTTCAGGGGCTCCAACCTCTGGGATGGGGTGGAGGGGGGTCTCACCCCTGCCCCGGGTTGAGCGGAGCTCTCTCTGTCACACAGACAGCTGTTTGTCCTGCGGGAGGAGGAACCCGGCCACCTTCCACCCCCTGTTTGAGGGGGGCCTCTGTCAGACGTGCAGGGTAAGTGCTGCCCGGGGGCTGGAGGATGGGCTGCAGAGTCCATGACCATGCCAGATCCTGGTGCTGCATCCACCATGGGACTGTCCCTCAGCATGTCCTCTCCACTTGAAGCACCGAGGGTGTGCATCTCGGAGCTCTCGGCGTGCTCCAAGGAGGGAGCAAAGCCAAGTTCTCTCTTCAGCCCCCGAGCACGGATTCTGATCCTCTGTCCCTCTCTCCTTTCGCTAGGATAGATTCCTGGAGCTCTTCTACATGTACGATGAAGATGGCTACCAGTCGTACTGCACCGTCTGCTGCGAAGGCAAGGAGCTGCTGCTCTGCAGCAATGCCAGCTGCTGCAGGTGGGTCCCATCTGCTCCTCCAGCATCGCTCCCAGCATCACTCAAGAGCTGCAGGGAAGCGGGGTCGTGCCCGAGCCCGGGCAGGTTCTCTGCTGGTCCCCGGCTGGCTGCCGTGCGGCACCTCCCAGCGCAGCCTGCCTGGCCCTGCTGAGCCGCTGAATAAGCCCCAGGGAGGTTGGCAAGAGCTTTACCCATGCCTGGGTCACCAGCTTGTGTTGGAAGTCTTAAAAAACAGGATACTGCCTGGAAAAATAGCCTACAAAGCAGGGTGGGGGCATGGCAGGGGAGACTCGAGGAGGGCTGGGGTAACCCCGACGGGTTTCTGGAGGTGACAGGCATGAGATGTTGTGGTTTGCGCAGGTGCTTCTGTGTGGAGTGCCTGGAGGTGCTGGTGGGGCGAGGGACCTCTGCCAAGGCAAAGGAGCAGGAGCCGTGGAACTGCTACATGTGCCAGCCCCAGGGGAGCTACGGGGTCCTGCAGCGCCGGCAGGACTGGAACACCCGCCTGCAGGACTTCTTCACCAGCGACAAGGGACAGGAATACGTAAGGGCTGCGGGCAGGCGAGCCCAGCGCGCTGGGCTTTGGGGGACAGGGCCGCAGAGGGCAGGGCGAATGGCTCAGAATTCCTCGGCTCTCTGTCCTGGTCTCACTCATCCACCCTCTCCAAGGGTGCTGGGCTCATGGCTCTGCAAATGCTCCCCTGAAGGTGGAGGTGATGCCTGTAGAGCCAAGGTTTGGCCCCATCAGGGCACTGCTCAGAGCTGGGGCTTCACTGCTGTCCTTCCATTGCAGGCTGCACCCAAAATCTACCCAACAGTCCCACCAGCGAAGAGGAGACCTATTCGAGTGCTCTCTTTATTCGATGGCATAGCCACAGGTGAGGCACTGGAAGGGCACCGTCCTGGGGCTTGCAGCACTGGATGTTGGGGATGAATAGATTCATGGCCTCAAAAAGGCCTCTGAAAGCTTGGTGGGGAAAAAGAGATGAGGGGAGGGGGATCCCCATCAGAAGGGGATGGGGGACAGGAGGCCCTCCGTCGTTAGTGGATGAGGGCAGGGGCTCCCCTTCCTGCTGGTGGGCTGTGGAGGAGGAAGGGATGGAAGGAGGGCATGGGAACTTTGCTGTTCCTGCTGTGCCAAGTGTTGTCTCGGGTGGCTTTCACGGAGAAGCAGGAGCTGTGGGAGTACTGGTAACCTGGCCTGTGGTGAAGAAGTGCTTGAGGGGAACTGGTTTGATTCTGGTCTATAGTTCTGCTTTCTGGGAGCAAACCTTTCTGGAGGAACAGGTCAAAAAAATAGTTTGCTCATCCAGAAGTGCTATGTGACTGCACCCACGTAGGACATGCAAGAGGGGCCACATTGAGCTGTGCTGACGAAGGAGACCGGGAGACTAAAGAGAGCAGTGCAACCTCAGACCTCTGTCCCTCGGCAGGGTACCTGGTGCTGAAGGACTTGGGCATCCAAGTGGAGAAGTACATTGCCTCAGAGATCTGCGAAGACCCCATTGCTGTGGGCACCATGCGGCATGAGGACAACATCACCTATGTGCATGACGTCAGGAACATAACCAAGAGAAATGTGAGCACTGCTGCTGCGGGAGGGCTGGGGAAGGTGGCCCCGTGGCCGTGTGGGGGACGTGCTTGCCCCCTGCCCTGCTGGGGAGGAGACACCCACTTATCTGGTGTCTTCTAACTGGGTCTGTTTATTTGCTCTAGATCGAGGAGTGGGGTCCCTTTGACCTGGTGATCGGTGGAAGCCCCTGCAACGACCTCTCCCTTGTCAACCCAGCCAGGAAGGGGCTCTACGGTAAGGCCCCTGCAGAGCTGGGTACCCCCGGGGTGTTCCTGGGGTGTGGAGCCACCTTAAAAGTCCAGGGAAGTGGTTCAGCCCCAGTCTGTGCTGGTGGAGGCTCCCCTCTGAGCTGCCAAGCCGTGGCACCTGCAGAGTGCGCTGGGGAGGGCACCCAGGCCCCCGACTCGAGCCCCCTGTGCCGCAGCTGGTCCCAACCCACGCTCCGGCTTCTCCCTTGCAGAAGGGACCGGGAGGCTGTTCTTTGAATTCTACCACCTGCTCAACTACGCCCGTCCCAAGGCCGGGGAGGAGCGTCCCTTCTTCTGGATGTTTGAGAACATGGTGGCCATGAGGGTCAATGACAAGAGGGACATTTCTCGGTTTCTGGAGGTAGGGATTGCTGCTGGCTTCGGGAGAAGTGTTGGAGCAGGAGACGCTGGCTGGGCTGTGCGGGGTGTGCCGAGGCTGGGAGGTTCTGGCTGTGGTTTTGTGTGGCCCTGATGCTGGAAAACCCCCTGGCACATGCCAGGAATCAAGTTTTCAGTCTTGGCTCTGGCTTTCAGCTGGTTAACCCCCAGCCCTTGTTCTCTGGGGGGAGGTTTTTGCCAGCCTTGCAGAAAGCATCTGTTCAGAGCAATGCCTGTTATTTCTAGAGAGAGGGAGGTCAGGGACTGAAAGGATTTTTAACTCTGTGGGAGCCAGGATGGGCTGGGGGGCAGTAGGGACCCTTGTGTGTAAAAGCCCCGTGGGAGGCTGGTGGTCCTGGTCCTGGCCCAGAGAAATCAGCACTGCCGCTGCTGTGACTCGTTAGCTGCTGGCCATGGCCGTGGGGTGGAAGCCCATGTGGCCAACCAGACCAACGTGCTCTGGTGTGGAACGAGGTTTGTTGGGGCTACATCCTTGGGAGGATTTGCTGAATTCTTTACGTCCCTGCAGAGAGGGGAAGGTGCAGGAGAGGGATGAGCTCACACCTCTAACTTTTTTATTTCTCCCCATCTCGTGGTCTGCAGTGTAACCCAGTTATGATCGACGCCATCAAGGTATCTGCTGCCCACCGAGCACGCTATTTCTGGGGCAACCTTCCAGGGATGAACAGGTAGCCCTTCGCTGTCGGTTTGAACCTCTCGCTGTCGTTTTGCTTTGTTTCCTGGGGCTCCTCTGGTGGTTCCTTCCTCCTTGGCCCTAAGCCCAGCTCCTGGGAGCTGAGGAGCTGCAGCTCCCGTCAGGCGCAGTTTCCCTGCGGTGATGTGCGCACGATAACGAGCTTATTAATGAGCAACGATGAGACTGTGGGAACAGCGTGGCAGCGTCCCCAGCCCCGGAGCTGAAGCGTGTGGAGGGAAGAGCGATGGGGCTTGGGCAGGATGCTGCAGGGTGTCTAGCTTGGGATGCACAGGCTCACTGGCCTTTGTCTAAGACCCAGGCGGTGTTGGTGTGCCGTGCCACACAAGGCTTTGCTGGAGAGGAACCTGAGCAGCCACCTTGGCCAGAGCTGCTCCACCCTGGTGTGGTGGCAGCGGGAAGCTCAAGCTACAGCCGGCGGCTGCTGTGGCCAAGCACATCTGTGCTGCTCCGAGCTTGGCTCTCACTGGTAGCGCCCCGAATTCACGGCAAAAGACAACAGGAGGACTCGGAGTAGAGTAAAAGCCGGTTACTAGCAGTCCTGCACACCAAATAGTCCTCACGGCGAATGCCTCAGCCAGTAAATACAGACTGGGTTTAAATGTTTTTGCTTGCTTATAAATTGCCAGCATTTGTAGGATAATTAAAGCCGGGCTAGAGGCATGTAGGTGTTTGAAAGTGAAATAGCAATTTCCGAGCCTTTGTCGTCTGAAATGGCACTTGAGCTTTCATCGGCTGTTGGAATAATCGCCCCAGGGAAGTGGTGGAGTCCCCAGAATTGGACACTTTCAGGATTTATCTGGACATGAGCTGGACCAGCTTGTCTAGACCTGGCTTTTGCCAAGAAAGGCTCCCTGAGGTCCCCTCCAGGCTGGTACTCTGTGATTCTATGCAAATCGTAGAGCTGTGGAGAGCACCGACTCTTCCGCAGTGAGAAGGTTCTGCTGAGTACAGGCTGGGGCTCGAGGGAGTCCTGGGCTGGTCGCAGGGATGGGGCCGGGGGACGCTGCGTCCTGGCCATGGCCAGTGGGCGCTGGGGCAGCAGGGCAGCCGCTGAGCCTCACCCACCCCTCTTCTGCCTCTGCTGCGCAGGCTCTTCGGCTTCCCCCTCCACTACACGGACGTCTCCAGTGTCGGCCGCGGGGCTCGCCAGAAGCTGCTGGAGAGATCGTGGAGCGTCCCCGTCATCCGGCACCTCTTCTCCCCGCTCAAGGATTACTTTGCCTGTGAATAGCAAGCCGCGCGTCCCTCGTCTCTCTGGTAAAGATGCAGAGCTGCGCTGCCGTGGCGGGAGAGGGACGGGCACGGCCGCCGGACTCTGCCACGGCACCATCCCTCCCTGGGCACGCGCTGCGGGAAGGCAGCCTGGCCCCGCAGGGAGAGCTGAGGAAATGTCTTTAACCAAAGAACCTGGCAGGGTAACTCTTCTTTCAAGGGACTAATGACAGTGATACTAGAAAATGATGGACAAAGGAGCTTTAATTACCCAGCGCAGGAGGCTCTATTGCATAGCTGATGAGACGGGAAGTCTCCTCCAGAGCATTAACTATTCCATTTTAGCCTAGAGCTGGAAAGTCACAACTTGCTGAGCAGTAAGCGTGGAGGCAGCTGCCGGGGCGCTGCGGGCAAACCTGAACTGCAGCGAATTACTGCTTTTCCTAAACAAACAAAACCTCTCTTGAAGCAACTGCCAAAAATCCCCAAACTCTAGCAGCAGGTGTAAGGGACCCTGGTCAGGTTACGTACACTGAACGTGCAGAAGACAGGAACCAAATCCTTTTTTAATTTTTATTTTTTAAGACTTTTTTGATAAACTTTAATTTCGTTGTTTTAACGTCTGTTGCTGCTTTAAGGCATTACATACGAATGTGGAGATTCCTAGACCTGAATGTAGCTGAAACTGAACTGTGAGGTGATAGAATTACTTTTCTAGCTAGAACTAAAGAAATACTGTTTTATATGTCCGGCTGTAGTTTACAAATATTCACTACTTCCTTTTTAAAGCATCTAAAGCTTTTTCCTTACGTTTTAAAATCCTGCTGAGTGGTTTGAAAGCTTACACAGGAATCCGAGCAGGGAGGATTTGGGCTCCAGTGTCCGTAAGGAAAATGTTCTCTGAGCATTCATTTCCCAAATGAATGTGGTGCATCGCAGGAAGGATTTAGCGTAGTGGCCAACGTTGTCTTCCAAACACAGCCCCCAGACGCCATCGGCGATCTCAGGAACCCGAGCAGCGTTGGCAGTGCCTTAGCTGTGGGGCGGGGGGTTTCTGGCAGGGAAATCCCACCCAGCCCTGCTGCTGCAGGGTCCAGGAGCGCAGCACCAATCCTGCTCCAGGGGCAGAGGGAGCCGACCCCTCCTCCCAGGCATGGCTGTGTGCGGAGGTGGGATGCTGCTGGCACTCCTGTGCCCAGCTCAACAGCACCTGGGGGGGGCTCCTGGGGTGTACCCCTAAACCTGGAGCTCCTGCAGCCACCACCGTGCTCACCTTTGATCGCCCTCCTGATTATCTCGCTGTCCGTGGGGTCCTGGGCACACTGTTTCCATGGCCAGTGCCCGGGGTGATGCGGGTGCGTGCGCTGCAGAGCCCGTCCCTCTCCGTAGGTTCTCCGTAGGTTCTCCGTAGCCACAGGGCTGCTGTCCCGGCCAGCATCTCCTGGGGTCTCCAATGCACATTTCAATGCACTGAAACTACTTGTGATTTAGCCCCCCCTTGGTCCCTCTGTCCTCCCCTACCTCTGCTGTTCACTACAACTGTCACCTGGGTCTGGCAGAGTCCTTGGGCGTCTTCTTGACATTAACCGGCCCTCTGCCCGCTGCCAGGCTGTCTCAAGAGGTTGTGCGGCATCAGTGGGAAATGAGAGCGTCTCTCCCGGCTCCTTCTACCTCTCTACCTCTCTGACACGCGGGGACCCCCTTGCACCCCTCTCGTGGGCAGCCTCCCTGGAGGAGGGAGCCTCCCATTTTCCACTCTTGTGTGCAGCTTTCCACCCTACGCCCATCCCCGGGCTCTGAGGAGCATCTTCTCCTCGTGTCCAACCCAAGGCTGCGCTCAGGATGGGGCAGGAAGGGAAGCCCAGGTGAAGTTTAAGGGCTTTTTTTCCTTGGTCCTGCTTAGGTGTTACTCTTTAAAGTCTTCCCATAGGGTTTGTTCTCAGTGACGCGCGCTGGAGCCACACAGTTAAGAAAATGCTGGAGAAAGCCAAGTGGTCTCCTCTGTGTCACTGCTGGCATCTGCAATACTTGGGGGGACAAGTAGCACCCTCTTGCCACCTTTGTCACCACCCTCTTCCAAGGGTGGGGTGGGTTCTGCGGGTGCCGGAGGTGTTTGTGAAGCCTGGTATCACCACTGCTGCCACCACACCGGCTGGATTTGGATCCCTTGCCAAGGTCTGATCCTTGTGCTGCGCCTGGACGAGTCACAACACTAATTCCTACAGCCGCAGTCCCCGTACGGAGCCCAGCTCAGGGCCTCGGGCTGGCAGTCGTCCTCTGCCGTAGGATCCTCGGGTGGTTTTCATTTTTCCAAACCTGGCTAACATGTAACCTCCACTCCGTGGCATCTCTAAATTCGTACTCCAGATCTCACATCCTTTCCTATCTGATCAAAAGAAAAACAAATAGACGAGGAAGAAGAAGGACTTGAGGAAAGTAAACAAAGATAAAAGAGGAATGAGAATTGTCTTGGCATTAAGCTTACTTGATAAGAATTGTAGTAGACAAGTCTTCCTTGAAATATTTTTCCCTGTAAGAGCTGCCTTTTATTATGTGTTTATAAAAATGTAAGGAGAGGTAGATTTCAGAAATGCCTTTTTAATACTTTTTAAAAGTCTAACTCTCCCTGGTGCTATTTTTCTAGGTTAAGGATTTTTGATGTCGAAAGTCTTGTGGGTTTTTGTACAATCTTTCTAAAATAAAAGAAGTGTATCATGGAACACATTTCACACGCTTTTTGTACCGGGAGCGCGGAAACTCGGAACTGTGCCTTGTCCTCGCAGTTTTACCGATTTTCCTGTGGGAAAGAAAGGGGATCCCTCTCACTGGTTTACCGTTTATCGCCGTCTAATTAAAAATCAGTATTTCCGTATGAGCAGACAGTCCTTATTTGAGCAGTTTGTACGAAAAAGAAGGGTTTTGGAGCGGGAGAGGTTTCACCGGAGGTCGGCCGGGCTGCGCCTTCCCACACTGAGGTGATGGGCACAGCACAGCGGACCCCAGGGAGACCAGGCCGCTGGACCACGTTTACCGGGCCGGGGCCGGGGCCGGGGCCGGGGCCGGGGCCGGGGCCGGGGCCTGAGGAGGCCACGGCGCCTTCGCGGGTCGTCGGACCGGAGGCGCACGAGCCGCCGGCAGCACGCGGGATCCCGAGGATGTGGGCGGGGCCAGCACTCTGGCCAATCGCAGGCGAGCCTTCGGGCTGGGTGGGCGGAGCCTCGGCCATAGCAACGCGGCGGGTTTCCCCGCCCCCTGGCAACCGCAGGCGGCTCGCCCAGCCCCGGGCCGCCGAGCGGCGCTCGTCGCCGTGACGCGCGTGTGACGCAAGCGCGTAGCGTGCGAGTGACGTGGTCCCGGGCAGGCGGGCGGGGCCGGTTTGAACGCGGAGGAGACGGGGCGAGAGCGGGGCAGGTAACGGGCCGGGGCGCGGCGCCCAGGCGGCGGCGG
>JAVSBS010019179.1:0-24852 GCA_033124195.1 Coracias cyanogaster
CGGCCAATCCCGGCGCGGCCCGACCCGCCCCGGGGCGGCTGAGGGGGAGCCGCGTCCCGGCGGCGCTGAGCCCTGCCCGGCCCCGCTCCCTGCCCTGCGCCGCTCCCGCCTCTATGGAGGCGGCCAACGGGGCCCTGCCCGAGGGGGCGGCGGCGGCGGGGGGCTCCCCCGGCGGGGCGGCCGCCCCGTCGGGCAAGAAGGAGGTGAAGGTGGTGATCGTGGGCGACGGCGGCTGCGGGAAGACCTCGCTGCTGATGGTGTACGCGAAAGGCGCCTTCCCCGAGGTGAGCGGGCTCTCCCGCCGGGGGCCCGGGACCGCCCGGCAGCGCGGCCGGTGCTGGCTGCCAGCTCCTGGTGCCGGCCCAGACCCTTCTGCTCCCTTTGCAGCAATACGTGCCGTCCGTCTTCGAGAAGTACGCTACCAGCGTGACGGTGGGCAAGAAGGAGGTCACCCTCCATCTGTACGACACCGCAGGTAAGGGGGGGTCGCACCAGGCGTCCCGTTTTCCCAGTCCCGACAGCTTCAGGGGCGGCTGCTGGGATGGGAGCGCGCCGGGGCCTGGGACTGAGCCCAAAGCCCAGAAAGGGCTTTTACCGGTGTAAAATGCTGCTCCCGTCAGTGTCCCCGTATTTCTGTTCCAGCAGCTTAAACAGGACTGATACTCAAAGACAGTAAAGCTGGATGTATTTTCCTATTGCCTTTCTACTAGCCTGCTGATAGTGTAATATCGAGTCAGGGCTGCTGGAGATTAAAGTGGAAACAAAACAACCACCATTACCTGTTGCATGCATCAATGTGCCCTCCAGGAAAAAAAAAGGGTCACTTGTCTACTGGCAGTTCTAGCCATGGACTCGTTCATTATCTTCACAACCCAGTTTATTAAGAAAATCACATCACATAGCAAACATATCTGAAGGCATTAAACCCCAGTTCCCAGATGCAAGGCATAATACAGTCAACCAGGAAAATATTTTAATCTCCTGCCATGTGCGATCGAATAGTGAAGGCGAAAAATGCTGGTTTGTGTTCAAAATAAAAAGGCTGTGGCAGTAACAGTTATTTGAACATTCTGGTAGTTTGTTCGGGTTGATTTCAGGAACTTGTGGAATGGTTTTGTGTTCAACTTCCTTCAAAGCTCCTAGACTCTGTTATCCAGCTGTTCCTAAACGAACCCTAAAATTGACACGTGCTCCATTTCAGCTCAGTGTAAATCATCTGTTTCAGTTCAAGCCTGCGGAGTTGTTCCAAATTTACACCAAGACAAATAAGAACTGAATGTAGTCCATGTTCATTTTTAATACGAGTAAACCACACTTACCTTCTTGCATACCATACATGGTATCTGAATAGGTAATTTTAAAGGTTTTTAATCTAAAAGTGAACGTACTGTTAATCTTTACAGCAGTATAGTAAGATCCTGAGCACCCAATTTGCCAATTTATCATCTTGTGTTAATGTTACTGTTCTCGAGTCTAGGGATTTGGATAATACAGCTTCTGAATGGCAAGGCTTTTTTGTTATAAGTCTTAAAGGAAAAGAGAAGGGCTGAAATCTAGTGTGAGCAACCAAAAAGGGATTTCCTTAATATACCTTGTTGCCACACTGAACTTGTTGAGTTTTTATGTTTGTTTGCTGTCAGTGTGGAATTTTTGCCTGTCACGCAGCTCTTGATACTTGGCTGGCTCCTTTAACATCAAGCTGCTGCTTCCAACATTTGCCTTTGGAGTCTCTTCCAGGCTTTAAGGAATGTGGGCTGGATCCAGAAACTGGTAGGTAGGGCAAGCTCAGTATTGCAGCACTAAACTCTCGCAAGCCTGACATAAGTGCAGCTCCTTGCGTCATGCAGGGAGTTCAGCTCTGCACAAGACCTTTGAGCCACCACCAGCCTGGAGAGAGTTTGCTGGACTCGGTGCTGGTGGCTTATCATAGAAATGTTTTAGGTTGGAAGGGACCTTTCAGGCTCATCCAGTCCAACCCCTGCAAGGACCAGGGACATCTGCAACCAGAGCAGGTTGCTCAGCGCCCATCCAACCTCACCTGCAATGGTGCCAGGGATGGGGCAGCCACCACCTCTCTGGGCAGCCTGCGCCAGGGGCTCACCACTCAGTGTCAAAAATGTCTTCCTTTTATCTAGTCTACTCCCTCTTTTAGTTTGAAACTGTTAACCCTTGTCCTGTTGCAACGGGCCATGCTAAAAAGTTTGTCCCCAGTTTTACCCCATTTCCTTGTTCAGGCAGGTAACTTCAGCAGAAAAGTGTCTGCCCCTCCACGTGTAGTTCACGATATAAAAACTGTCTCGGACCAAAGTGCTGGCAGACAGAGAGAACAGAGCATGGTGTATTTTGTCTCACAAGACACTCTGGGAAGTGGAGATGCTGCGGTTACCTAGTTGGCAGAGCCGTTTGCCATGAAAGAACAATTGCTTTCTATCTCTCATCTGGAAACCTTGAAACCTAGCATGTTTCACCTCCCAAAACAGTGTCACCGCCACCAGGCTACAAGTTGCGAGAAGCTGCTGACACTTGTCTCCTCCCTTCCTGTTACATGAAACACATTAAGGTTCTCAGATGCAAAGAAAGGGGGGGGGACATTGCCACCTTGGTTAAGGCATTTGCTTGGGAGGGGGAAAACATGAGTTTTGGTTCTGTTTTAAAGCTGCTTACATAGTTTTGTGTTACCAGTCCATACCATACTCTAATTCAGGCAGCTTTTGATCCTCTTTCTGAAGCTGGAAGCTATGCTAGAGGAAGAACATACTTGAGCACACATTTTAATCCCATCCTGTTTTTAACAATCCAAAACTGATGTTGAGTTCCTTAAGGGTTAGACTAGAACCAAGAGTTGGGTCCTGTTCTTGAAGTTCAAATAGTGCAGTAAGGGAAGAGCAAGGGGAGTGTCTGGTTTAGGAGACAAGATAGCTCCTGTCCCTCTGCCACGCGGATGTAGCATGGGAGATGCGGTTTTGGAATCGGTGTTTCACTATGTTGACTCGCTTCTGTCGTATCGTGCAGCAGCGGCTCATTAAATTCCCCTCTCAGCTGGGTGATGGAGCTCTGGGGTGGGTGTACAGCAGCAATTGCAGCTTAAAGAGGAGTCTAAAACATACCAGTTCTTACTGGAAGTACAGTGGTTTAACAGTGCAGCATATTGGCCACATTTTGTGAGTCATCTTCTGACTTTCTGAACTGCTTGAGTTGGTCTGGCTCTTTAAAATCCTGACAGATTTACACTTGTGTTTTTACACTTGTGTTTTGCTTCGCAGGCTGAAAGGTTCACGAGTCAATCAGATTGTCATACAATAATTTCAATTCAAAAGCACGTAAAACCATTTCTGAGGTGAAGGACTTCAGCTGAGCGTAGCAGCGTAGGGGAGGAGAAGGAAAAGCTGTTCTTCTAAACAGTGCCACTGGATCTTCATGATGCACCCACTGCAAAAAGGACTTTGGTATTTTTAGAATCTTGCACAGAGCGACACTAAATAGAGCTGCGTGTACTTCAGTGCCATGGGAAGGTAACAGACAGGTTCAGCTCCATGTGCTGTTTAAAGTTAGAAGGATTCTTTGTATTGTCAGGTCCTGTGCAGTTTGAGACCTTGAGCTTGTCCTACTTACTAAAGGAGAAGGACGCAAAGTGCCGAGGTACAAAAGCTATTGGTAACAAACGGAGTTAGTCTAAAATATGCTAGAGTAACAGTTTTTGGTGAGACTTTTGTACTATGTTGCTCTGTCTTCCTCATCAGAGACACCTCTTGCTGCTGCAGGAAGTCGGTGGTACACATACGCAATGCGTAAGGCCTTTGTAATATCACTTGTCTTGTCTGCAAACAGAATTGCAGCCTCTTATTCAATTAAAATTTTCCATTTCTTGCCGTGCATGATAGAGGCAAAGGCATTGAGAGGTAAATCAATTTTTTACACACTACGGGAGCGGCGTTGATGCTTTAGCTGCAGTTGAGACACGAGGTTCAGTTTCTGCCGCTGTTCAGCACAGGACTTTCTCAGACCAAAGAAAGGAGCAGGCTGGGCTGGGGAAAGCTGGGGAGGAAGTAATGCCTCATCATTGTGGGCGCTCGCTCTGACTGGCAGGAAGCACATGCAAAGCCTCCAGTGGGGTTTTTCAGGTCTGTAATGACAGAGGCACGGCAGCCTGAGGCCTTAAGAGAAATTCTAAAAGCTGGTATACGCAAGAATAATTTTTCATAACTTTAAAAGGAAAGGCATGCCTGAGGAAGACAAAAAAAATCCCAACTTTTGAATTGAAGTATGCCCCCTCCACAGCCAAATGTCCTCTTCTGCTGGCTTTATTCCTGCCAAGAATGTCTATTTCCCAAATTTTAAAAAATAGAGCAGTGAAAAAACACCTGGCAAGCAAATAACCATGGTATTCCCGTAGAGCCTGCGGAATAACAACTGAAAAAAAACCAGGCGCATTTCTGCGTGCCTGTGAGTGTCACCATCGCACGGTTCCACGTTCATTGTAAACCACGCATGTGAAGTATTACAGACAACACGTAGGAAGTGGTTGGCTGGCCTCAAGCGGGTGGCAGGATGTTACATTCTTCCGTACTCGCTGGCGGTTGGTGGCGATGGACAGTGCTGCCGTACGTCAGGACAGCACGTAGTGGTAGAGTCCTCGGCTGGTGAGTCATGGCTCCATCGTTTACCCTCTCTCGGTGATGGCAATGGGTGCTGAGCTCCTTTACGGGCTGAGCAACACACAGCCTGGCACTGCTTCAGCAGTGAAGGGGTGAGGAAGAGCAGACGGAGGCGAACGCGTACATGAGACTGAGACCTGTGGTTTCACTTCTTCCCCCATTCACCATCAACCATCACTTGAGGTCCCACCCCACTGTAGGGTCCAACTGCAGTGATGGGGGTTATGCAGCATGTCACAGAGGCACACAGGAGTGTGACCTTTGCAAAGAATTAGCACATTTGAGGGGAATTCAGCTGGATGGAGTTTCTTCTTTCAAAAAACTCTAAACAGGGTCCGTGATGCTACAAGGAATTGAGGAAGGCAGAAGAGTCACAGATAGGCTCACACATAAGCACACATTTACCCGATTCTTCTACAGCACACATGGGGGTTTTGCACGTACATCCAGTTACTGTTCGGGTTCAGCCCTGTTCCTTCATTTTAAAACTCGTATAGTAGAAGACCTAAATCTGTGCCAAATTAACTCTGACCACAGACTGAGCAGCTTTACAGAGAAAAAGTCTCCCAGGCCTTTTCTTGCCTTTTGTCAGCAGCACTTAAGGACAGGGGTTGAAAGGGATTGTTTTCAGTGAGAGATGTTGATGTTCAGACACAGCTTGATCTGGGTCTTGTTACATCCTCAGCAACTGAAGAACAGCATCTGAGCACTAAAATAGCTTCCTCTCCTTCCAAGTGAGAGCTGCAGTCACCCGACCATAATACAAGTTAAGCAATTACCATTAGCACCTAACCTTCCCCCTGTGGTCTCTGCGCTACACCTTGTTCTGCACTCAGTATTTGAAACTCCAGGTTTGCACAGAACCATGTTTTATACAGCAGCATTTTCTCATGCGTTTGTTTTCTCCATTTGCTTAAACCGTAACTGCCCAGCCGGTTTGCAGGATGAAGGTGCAGTTCACTGGGGCATATCTGTAGTTTTTGACTTGCAGTACAGTGTATTTGTACCACTTCACAGGAGACACTTCTGTTAGCCCATCCAGGAGAGTCTGAATTTAGCTGTATGTTCTGATTCCAAGCAAACAAACACATTTCTTCCCAGGGGGATGCTCCTGTCAGCCTCAAAAATTGCCAGCAGTAATTTGGAGGACCTTTTGATTTTAGAAGCTGTGGTGGTAGAAGCTCAGGGGCATGAACTTGGACAGGGAAAGTCATACAGAGCACATACAGAGAAGTTGTGTGGGGGGGAAGCATTTGGCACCTGATGCGTTTAATGCATTTAGAGGATTATTTCAGCAACAAAATGGTAAATTGGTTGCAAACAAGCATGTGGATTTGGGAGAATAAGAAGGGCTAAACAGCACAGTCTGCTCTGAATGTTTATACCACATGCATAATTTTGTCAATTGTCTATTATTTCTGGATTAAACCTTGAGGGATCAATCCTCCTTTGTTCTGCACGTCGCCCACGGACCACGCTGCTCTTGTGAGTTCAAATACAGCGTGGTCCAAACCTAAGATTCCCGTTTTACAAACATCTTGGGGAAACTGAGTAATGGCTTATCCAGTAGGGATGCCTTGTAGTAACCCATATCTTGACCCATCGGTTAAATTAAGGAGGGGAGGAAAGTACTGTAGAATTACTTGCCTTCTAGTATCTGCAATTCTTCAGACTGCAGCTGGAGCCAAGCACGTTGGCTGGAGCGCTGAGTATGCGACTGGGACTGAGCCAGGTGCCAGGGCAGGAATAACTGGTATAAAGTTGGGACACGCTGAAGTTTTCAGCATCCCTTCATTTGAAATATCAAGACAAAAAGATTTGAGATGCGTAACTTCCCTGTAAGGCAGTGTCTGGGCTGTGCGCACGTGGTGTGGATCGTGGGAAGGAAGGACATGCCTAGTTCTTGTTTTGAAAACTCAGTGCATCACAGAGACATACCTGATTCCAGTGGCTGCATTTAGGTGGAAATAGATCTTCTACAGACGGCTTAAATCACTGTTTCTTCATTATTAAGCCTCTGAAAAAATGTCAAATGAAAAAGATCTTTTTTTTTTTTTTTTTATCCCCCTGAGCTGCCAACTCTATCTGGTAATTACTGCCTTCTTGAACATAGCCTCTCAAAGCAAGACACCTTCAGACCCCAGCACGGCGATTACTGCTAAGTCATAAGTACAGCAAGAGTACAGGTGTGAAGCAAATTAGCTTCCTCTTGTCAGATCACGTGCTAGAATATCCCTAATCAGAAGTACAACAAATCCCCTGCTTTTCCGGAATTCAGCAGCATCCCTATGCTCTGCTGTGTAGTCCTGCTTCAAAGATCAGTTAAGCCCGGCCTCATGTCTTGTAAAATCATGTACGTGCTGCGACAGCGAGAGTGGTGCAGAAGGCACAGCATGCTCATCGCTGCTTCCTCTCAGCTCCCTGGGCTGGAAAAAGCAACTTTGCCACGAAGATTTTTACTTCAGCATTTGCATCTAGCAAATCTGGTGTTATTTCTCCTCACAGCATCGCAGGTGCGAATGTACCGGGGCGAACGGAGCCACTGCCAAATTGCAAATGTTTTAATGGATAACAGTCAAATTCCTCTTGCTGGTTTTGCTTGTGAGCAGCAGCGTGGCAATCGGTGACTCCAGCGGCTTCTAAGTACTGAGCGGTTGGACAAAGCAGGCTTTTCATTAAGACTTGCCAAGGACATGTTTTATATTCGAAAGTATCGGTTTTGTCAGTGAATTTCCTGCATTTAGGGGAAGAAATTCTACAAGCGTGGAAAACTTGCAGCCTATGCAATTATAGTACCATTGTTCTCAATTTCAAATACATATCTCTACGTATTCCCGTCATACTGCTTGTTAAGGACGGAGATTTCTTTAATCCAGAGCATTCTCTGTGTTTCAGGGCAGGAGGACTACGATCGGCTACGACCACTTTCTTACCAGAACACAAACGTCGTGTTAATTTGTTACGATGTCACGAACCCCACTAGCTATAATAACGTTGCAGCCAAGGTAAGAGGCTTTCATAATTGCTTCAAGCTTTTAAGTGAATTACATACACCTGATATATGCCAAGATGTCACATGAAAAAAAGCCAACGCATTTAGTGTCGTGCACCCTGGGCGCGGAGATGCGCAGATCACTCATCCTGCGCTGACCTGCAGGCCACCGAGGTGAGCTCGACCTGGAGCTCACCTCTCCACGGCTCTGCGGTTGTCTCTGCAGGACGCTACGGATCAGAGACCAGCAGTGAAATCGCTGCTTTATCTAGAGTGATGTCACACAGCCAGCATTGCGCACCAGTGTTTTAAATTCAAGTCCGCTTCCAACACGTGCACATTTAACTACCAGGGAGAGATGTGAGCAACCACTTGTCTGTGCCAGCACTTCTGTAACGCTCCAAAGTAGGAGTTATTGTACAGAACACCAGCAAAACTTGGCCCAAATTCTGCTCTCAATGATGGCTTTAGAGGACTGAATTTAGACAGATGCTTTGGTATAACAAGAGATGCCACCTCCGCTTTTATAAAGCAACTGATTTTGGGTAGCACTTCTAAGTGTTCCTGCAATGTAAATAGTGCATGTCAGGCCCCTACCACTAGACTTCCAAACTCCAAACCTCTGAAATTGCGGCATCTGTTCTATGCTGGTCCTGTTCCTTGGCTTTATTCTTCTGATTAAAAAAAAGCCAGATGTGACAGTTTTGTTTCTCTCCCATCAGTGGCATCCTGAAGTGAATCACTTCTGCCGAGGCGTCCCGGTGGTACTGATCGGCTGCAAGACAGACCTTCGGAAAGACAAAGAACAGTTGCGCAAGCTCAGGGCATCTAAGCAGGAGCCCATTACTTACAGCCAGGTAAATACAGAGGCATTGAAAGTGGTGTCCTATCTGCAAGGGATGAGGCACACCTCCTTCAGCAGCATTGTTCCTCGCAAGTACAGTCACAGATACTCCAAAATCAGGTGATCTCAGTGTCCAGATGAAGACATTCTTGACAGCACTACCCAGGGTTCCTGTGAGTCCTTTGTGGAAGTGGCCAAATCACCACCTATTTTTAGTACTGAAGTAAAGAGAAATTTGAAGAGCATTTTGCATACCTTGGGGTGTCTGAAAGGACACTACTAGCTGCGCCTTCGTAGGCTCACGACATCTCATTCTTGTTTCTTTTCGCAGCTGGGTTATTGCTGTTACAAATCTGTAAAGCCTTGACAAGTTTGTGGGACTCCCTTCATAATTTTTATTAGCATACATTGCTACCATATCTGGTACTTTGGTCAGGATTGTGATAAAGCCAGGAGATGTTGGGATACATGTTACAGAATTAAAAATACTGACTGTTCTGGAAAAAAAAAAGAGCATTTTTCAAACCCTATTTAAAAAAAAAATCCTTTCAAGGACAATAGCAAAAACATCTGCAAGGCTTCTCTAACCTAAGAGACTTTTATTTGAAGTCTCTAAAGTAATCTTTAAAATTATCTACGTATTATCAAATGTTTTCATTTTAAGCGTTACAAAGCAGTGAGACCTACAACTAGTGTTGCCACAGCAGCCCAGCTATCCTGTACGGGAGAAACAGCGATGGAACAGCTTGTCCCATGTCACATGAGACCTTTCTGCTCTGCTCTCCCACTTTTTTTTTTTTTAAACTACAAAGCCACCCTCTTCTCATCTCACATTTCAAACCGTTTGAGACATGAGTCCGGAGAACAAGGCTAAGTGCACTCAGACCTTGAACGAATCACTACTTTTTCTAAACAGTATAAAAAGAAACTGCAACTGCATCACCACTGAACCACGCTGGGACTTTTCGCTTGTCTTTCTCACGCACAAGAGGCAATGCCCGGCCTGTGACTTTGTGAACAGCTACAGACTGTCCCTCATTTGCATTAGTAACTCCCTTCATCACCCTCCTGTGAAGTTGAGGGCAAGCAACAGACCCTGAGGCCTCATGCAACTAAATTCCAGGGCCCACAGGAGGTACAAACTTTGTCTCCTATGTGAGCCTTCCCACTTGGTTTTTCTCCCCTTAAATATACGCTACCTCAGTCTTTTACAGCTGATGGCATCTCGAGTCATGCAACGTGATGCTTCCACTGCCAGGCACAGGGGTGCTGAACAGCATCTGCCAGCACCGCAGCTTGCAAACAGCTGGAAGGAGACAAACTTCACTTAAATGTGCTGAAGAAAAATCCCCCCCGAGTGCTCAAGTGACCCCATCCCCAGCTCTTATAATGAATAAATGCAGTTTGTGGGTTGCAGACCTGGAATTCACACTCCAGGCCCCGCAGGCGTTCAGAACTGGGGGTTGACTCCGCAGTGACAGTAAAAGGATCACAGGCAAAGTAAGAAATCGCCGCGTTTTCTCTGTAGCGCTTTCGCGCAGCCAGGATTGCATGCACACGTTTTTAGGCTCCAGTCTGTTCCCATTGCATGCGTTTGGGTGAGGCTGAGAAACGCAGGCACCCGTTGGTGTGTACGAGGATTTCGGCTGAGCCCTTGTGATGCTCCAAAGCAAAAGTCACTTTCTGCATGTGCACCAGCAAAACAAGTCAAGACTCTGGTCCCGATTCTGCTCTTGCATGTGACATTCAGTACTAAAGGTGACATCACATAATACTTAAGGTCAGGCCTGAAAAAATAGTGCTGCGTAGACATCTTATCCTCATTTCTTTTCAAGAAATTTAATACTGAGACTATTTTTACACTATCAGCAGCCTGCATCTTAGTCTCTAATGCAGTGAACTGTTGGGCCAGGCTCTAGATCAACATAGGGAGAAAAAAAAATAGTCTCACTTTACCACCAGTGCCACTCACACTCTAGCACTGTGCTCAGAGGCAGCTTCTTCCTGACCTCATGATACAAAGCTGAACAAAATAATTCCCTTTCTTTCCCATCTCACTTTCCTCCTCCCATACGCTGGTCTTGCATCTTTTCTTACCTTTTGTTCTTTCCAGGGTGAAGCGGCTTGTCAGCAGATTCACGCCGAGGTTTATCTGGAGTGCTCAGCAAAATGTCGTGAAAACATAGAAAATGTTTTTAAAGAAGCAACAACCATCGCGCTGAACGCCATGAAAAAAGCCAAGCGCCGCAGGAAACGGACGGTGTGCTCAGTGGTGTGACCCAGACTGCACAACAGATTCAGGTTTTAAAAACAGTCTGACTTCAAAGACCTTTATTTTCATTGTATGTTTGTATTCCTAGAACAATTTTTATTATAAAATCGGAATTATTTTTTAGTATTTTTGCACTTTTATTGCACTGCTCTCACACAGTTTTCAAAGCTCTTTATTGAGGGTGCTGCATGCCTTTGTCCAGCTGGCTTTTGCTCCTAATTGCAAATGACCACTAGTCAGGGCTTGGACTCACTATTTAAATTGCAATGAACAGCAACTGCTACTATATGACTTAATTAGTGGGTTTTTTTTTCCTCTGCGCAATACTTGTGGCATGTTACAGCTACAATCTGCTGTGTCTCTTTTCAAGCAGAAAAGCCACAACCTTTAGAAGTGACATTAGATCAGTTTATCAGGCATCTCTGAAGAGATAGTAACAAAGTTCTGGCTTAACATTTTCAAATTAACCTACTTGGTGGCCTCAAGCTGCCCAAAGAGCGCGCAGAGAGAGCATCTACCACTGCCCCCGTGCCACCAGACCACCTTTGCAGAGCTGCGTCTTTAGAGTTCACCTTCCAGGGCCTGCTGCTGTAATAGAATATGAAAACACATCCATGGAAATAATTCAGAAGTCATGGAAAAATACTTCGTTTGCAGCACTCAAAGGTAGGAGTGCTCCAAGCACCTACTATGTGTAACAGAAAGTCAGTTTTATAATAAACTTACCTAGCTTATTTAATACATGAGATGCAAATATTGGTGCATGCTGGGGGAAATACTTAACTCACATTCATTAACTGATAAAATAACCTCTGCTGTTATAAATTAAAATGTTCCCTGTTGTGACAAAGGTGTCAGTTGTCTATTTATGGATGAGGGAAGGTTTCTGCTGAAAACTTTCTGTACAAACTACAGCCCATGTACCTCTGTTTTGGAGCAAGCCATCATTTTTTCCACATGCAAGGTAAAGAGTCCTTGATCATTGAATATTTTTTCTTCCCCTAACTTGTTTTGATTTAATTGAGGTTTGTGAATCCCTACAAGCTTAAAAAGGATTTTTTTTTTTTTAATAAGTGCAAACTTACACACAGCGTTGACTGTAGAAAAATCTTGAATTGTGCAGCCCTTTCTCCACAAGAAGACCTTTGTCAGTAAAAGACACCGAACCACCCATCACCTTACCCGGTACGGAACTGAAACATCAACGTGCAGGAAGTTACCGTGTTTACCCTCAGCTCCACGGTGGGAATCTTTCTTGCTGTTTTTAATCTGAGTTTCTCACGCTGCAGAACTCCAGCTCCTTGCCACGTGCAGAGCTCCCCACCCCTGGAGAAGCAGGCTCAGAACTCAGATCCAGCCGGTTCCAGCATCACTCTCAAAATAAAACAATTTACACTTCATGAATGAAGAGATCAAAGGATTTAAAAAAAAAAACCAACCAAACAAAAAACCACTAAACCAACCCTCACAAGGTGTGCAAAAGCCAAGTTAACATAGCAAGATACAGCCCAGCTAGCGTGAAAGTTATTCAAAATATGCAAATTGCACATTCTTGTTCACAGCCACAGGACAGCGTAAGGTGATTTTGCTAGCCTTGCAGCCACAGGACTGAGGAAACCATTGAGTCCGTAGCGCATACGTGTATTTCTTCACGAGCACGCTTACGGGGAGAAGAGCATCACCTTCAGATCTGCCAGAGCTCTGCTTTCAGAGCACGTGCTGCTCATCTGGGCTTTGTGCTTGCTCCCAGGAAACCTTCACTGGTGGGAACGACGCTGCCTCAAGCCGCTCGCGATACTGCAGCCGGCCTTGGGAGGCACCAAGATTACTGCACCCAAAACAAGTTGATTTGGATGAGGGAGCTGAAGTTCAAGCAGCACAGGAGTTGAGCAGGAGGGCAGTCGGTATTCATCCTCTGCCATGCTCCTGAACTAGCATCTACACTCTTAATTATTGGTACAAGTGCAGCGTCTAAAGAAAATATTACCTATTTCTGCTGAGCCTGTCCTCCCCTTTCCAGAACAGCACTGGCAGCAAAAAATACTGAAAACAGAAACCAAAGTACAAGTGCACTTACTGCCACCAATCCAGGCCATTTTAAGGAAAAAAAAGGATTTCCTGAAAAGCCAACACAAAGGGCAGTGTAGTTATTAAAAAGGGGCTGAAGCAGCTGCATGTTCAATGGTTTATTTTAGGTGTTTTCCAGGCCTGGAGAGAGGACCTGGGTTCCCTGGGAGAAGGCTAGCGGACTTCCCTGCCATTTAAAAACAGCTTTTGCTTGCTTATTTTTGTTTTCCAAAGAGGATTTCTCTTCTTTAAATAGCTTTTAAAAATGCATATAGCAGCAGTATGGTACAAAGATGGGCTTTTTTTTTTTCCCCTTCACAGTACACACAGGTTAGTATTGCCACTGAAAATATGCCTTAAATAAATGCCTTTAAAAACAGCTTTCGGTCTGTATTACTGATCAGCCCGGAGTGTTCATAGACCTTTGCAAATCCAATATCCAGAACATAAATAAGTGTTAAATATCATTCCAGAATTGGAATTACAGTAGATCCCACATTCTCCCGCTGCTGGCACATTGCCAGGCAGGTGCATGCTGCTCTATATACAGAAAAACAACCCCAAAGCAAACATGTTTTGTATTAAATATACATAAATAGCAGGACTGCGGAGTGGAGAGCCATGCTCGCGTTAATACTGAGTCTGTGCTGGCAGAGTCCATATCCTTTGCCAAACACGGGGATGGACGAGTCCTTCCAAGCCCATCCATCGTGTCGCTGGGTTTTAGCAGGATCCATCCCAAAGCCAGCAGCCACTGCGGGCAGAAGGCACAGCAGCCAGCACGTGGGGGTTCACAGCTTCTTCATTTTGTCTTTGTTCTTCTGGAGTTTAGTGTGCACCACTTTGAGAGTAGTAAGGAAGTTCCCGAGGAAGAGCAGCAGAAATGTGAGAGCCAACACAAAAACCTGAGAGAGGAGGAAGGGAAAAGATCAGAGGTGAGGGTACCGCTTTGGCCACAGTTAAACGAGCTGTGATGGGGCTTGGTTGGCAAGTCCAAGGATCTATTAGCACACAGACCTGAGGAGACTGTAGCCAAATGTCACAGTATGACAGACTGGTGGGGGTTGGAAGGGACCTCTGGAGATCATCTCATCCACCCGCCCTGCTCCAGCAGCTCACCCAGAGCAGGGGACCCAGGATCATGTCCAGGTGGGTTTGGAATCTCTCCAGAGAAGGAGACTCCACAACCTCTCTGGGCAGCCTTGGCTAGGCTTGGACACCCTCACAGCAAAGAAGTTTCTCCTGTTCACATGGAACCACCTGGGTTCCAGTTTGTGTCCATTGCCCCTTGTCCTGTCACTGGGCACCACTGACAAGAGACCGGCCCCATCAAATAGACACCCAGCTACGTAGGTTAAGAGGAAGTGCATTTTTATCATGATCATTTAAGTAGCACTGTGTAATACTACAACATGGATTATAGTCAACACTGCTGAACTCTACCAGACAGTAAAATAAAATCCTTAAATTCAATCTCATGGATTAACATGATGCTACAAGCACGTCCACTGAAGAGCAGCAGCAGAGGCGTGGGGGAACAACATGCTTCTGCAGGAAGGTGTGCTCCTCCTGAACAAAGTGAAGACGTAAGTTACAGCAAGATCTGACCAAAATAAAGACCACCAGAAGATCTGCACCACTGCATGCGTACTATTGTCCAGTCTGCATCACCCAGAGCGCTCGTACAGCTGGAACAACGGATAGACATGTTTGATGGGTGACAGCAACTAAGGAAACAAGTGGAAGGATCCCTAAAAGTGGGACAATAAAGTGGATAATATATTTAAGTGATTCACTGCCATCATTATCTGTCATATTTTTGTACATGTCACCCATGCATCAGCCATAAAGAACCACCAGCAACTCAGCAGCCATTGCTATTAAACATCTATAGACATGAGCAACATGGAGAGAAGTTTACCCACATGTATTTTCTTCCCCCTGCACACTCTGTCTGCAGTTGGCGCGGTCACCCATGGGTGCAGGTTTCCCTACAGTAACTCACATTTATTTTGAGTTCTCTTGTCTAGCTCCGTGCTTTTCCTGAGAACCAACACCCACCTGCCATTCTTTGCACTCCTTATGCCTCGACAATCCAAAAAGCGTGATTGCATTATATAGCTGCCAGAACTACAAAGGGAAAAAAAAAAGAAAAAGGGCATTTTCATTACCAGCAAAAGAAGAACCTTGAAACATTTGCTACAGGTGTGTGTGATCCAAAGCACTTTTCATGGTGCCGCAGCCTCCGTGGCAGAGCCTCCCGGGCCCTGTGCCACAGAGGGAGGAGCAGGACTGCCCGACTTACGTGACCAAAGAACAAGAAGGGAAGGAGAAACGTCAGGCCCCGCCACATCCAGGACTGAAATCCTTCTGGAAAAGGTTAATAGAAAAGGCAAGAGTGAGCAGAGAAGAGCCAGGAGCAGAGCTGCAGCCCTCCAGACCCAGGCCACCCCATAAGGGCTATTCCCATCCTGCTCCACAATAACCAACCAATTTAAAATATCACAGAATCATGGAAGGGTTTGGGTTGGAAGGGACCTTTCAGGCTCATCCAGTCCAACCCCCCTGCAGGGAGCAGGGACATCTGACACGAGAGCAGGTTGCTCAGAGCCCCGGCCAACCTCACCTGCAATGGTGCCACCACCTCTCTGGGCAGCCTGGGACAGGGGCTCACCAGCCCCAGTGTAAAAAATGTCTTCCTTCTCTCTAGTCTAAATCTCCCTCTTTTAGTTTAAAATCATCACCCCTCATCCTGTCCCAACAGGCCCTGCTCAAAAATAAAGACCTGAAGGTTGGGTAGTGGGAGGATGATGAAGATGGGGCTGACCAAAACCTCCATCTTAACCCTCTCAAGAGCTGACAGAGATCAGAGCCCTGTGCTCCTGACCCACAGGACCTGAGGAGGGGGATAAAAGCCTCGCTCTCCTTCCTGCCTTAGGACACAGGCGGGAGGTGGCAGCTCTGCAAAGCTGGCTCTCAGATGGGCACGCAGCCCTCTCCCTGTTGCCTCATCTAAAACTTCTGAAGCAGCTTTGCAAACCAGGTATTGCAGAAAACCTCACCTACTGTAAGGTCCAAGTGGTTTCTCTCGCCCAAAGCACGGAGTCGATAAAGGCAGCCCCTTTGATAATAATACTGTAGGAACTGAACGCAACCTGGAGAAGGAGAGATAAAACATCACCGCGGTGGCTATTCAGAAGTATAAACACATCAAACTATTTTAATGATGTTTAATCCAGTAGCACTTAATTGTTATTTATATTTGTACATTCCATATTTGTACGCTATCTTTATATTCCTACAGTTTAATACTCCAGCATGTACCAAGAAGCAGCATTCTCTTCTAAGCACGCAAGACACAAAAACTATTTTACCCCCGGAATTAGCAAGGCAAGATATACTCACTCTGAAATATTGAAAACGCTAAAAATTGACTGCGAAACATTTGATACATGAGTCCATCTGGCCTGAAAGCAAAATACAAAGGAGGTCCATTGGTTTGATACGGAGCACACAATGCTGTGCCCTTCCCCAGCAAGCCAGATCCCGTCAGCAAAGGAAGCAGCAGCTGGTACCCAGCCCGCTCCGCCCTGCCAGGAGCCCAGAGGGTGCTCCAGCCACGCATCACAACTCCGGTGTAAGAAACACTCCCATTTATTCGTTTTCCCCTAATTAAAAACCTCTGCAGCGGTTGTGCTCCTTATCCTAAGAGTAGCTCAGGACAGAGAGAGAACAGGGAACCTTCTGCTCCAGCTGTTTTATCATCCCCTTATGGATTCAGGAGCAGAAACATTGGTTGTTTTAAAACAATTTTTAATTATTAACTGATCAGCTCAGAAGTGGGGATATGTTGTGCAGGGGCCGTACCAGGGGTGCATCGCTGTGTCGTGTGACCAACACCATCATCCGTGAGAAGATAACTTGCAGTTTTGGCTTTATACTCAGCCTGTAATCGGGCTCAGTAAAGGCACCAGAGCCATTTTGTGGTGTCCTCCCTCTAAAGCAAAGTGCTGCTGCTGTTTAGTTACAGACACAGAAATTGGGAGACTTGCAGAGATTTTGCTACCACCAGCGCAACTGTGGCTTAGAACATGGGTTTCTTCCTTTTAAATCAGCAACGAAAATACAAACTTGTGTTGTATTTATCACCGAAAACATTGGGCAAATATTGTGATGCTTTGCTATGTGCCCGTGTGGCCACAGCACCACGGTCACTTTGGATTTAAATGCTCAGATGACACAAACACTTTGAAACAGGCTTGAAGCACCTTGAGCAGGCAAGAGCAAACTCACCACGTTAACATTACTCCAGACAGGAACGTGGAGACGTAGTGATGAGACACCCACCAGCCTTTGATCCTGAAGAGAAAAAACATGGCAGTTAGATGAGAAAAGTAGATTTTAGCATTTTAAGTCTGGCTTTAAAGATAAAAAATGATCCTAACTTGGAGGAGGAGAAAACAAAACAGACAGCCACACTCGAGCAAGATGGGTGCTGTGGAACACTGTCCTGGCACTATGGCTTAGCTGGGACATGAATCCATGACTGCTGGAGGGAGGCTCAGCACCGGGGCACAGCTCCTGTGCTCCCACGAGCTCTCCAGCACAGCGAGAGGCAGCATGAGATACCACAGTGACTAACGATGCACAAGTTGCAGCCCACACACCCTCTCTTTTTTCCCGTGCTGTGCAAATCAGTGACGTTTCCAAGGCCTTCTCATGAGGCGGCTGTTTCGTTCAGACACGAACGCTGCAGAAAGCTCAGAAAACTACACTAAAGCGGGCAAAGACTGTAGCACAGAATCAAGAAGCAAAGGGCTGCCCCAGGAACGGCATCGCTTTGAAACTAAGCCAACACAATGAGTTAATCTGGGGCATTTCCAACCAGAGCTGTGTGGCCTCTAAGAGAGGACAGGCCCAGAAGTGACGGGACCAACCCCTGTGGATGCAGCCAGGCTCGGAGGCTTCTCTGCTGGCCTCAGGCAAGCAACTCGACATCCCCATGCCTTGTTTTTCCTTCCAGCCCCACAGCGATTCCCCCTCTCTGGAAAGCTCCCCAGAAGAATACTTCACACCCGCAGCAGCCCCAAGGATAGCCTTGCAGGAGAGACTGGCTCATCCCTGCTGCCTATGGTCACCGCTGGGAACTGTGTCCTCAAACAGCTCCCAAATATCATCCCATTTTTAAGATTTTTGCCCCTGGGCAAAGCAGGAAGACCCCAGTTTTCCCACCACACACGCCACACTGGTGCCTGCCTCCAGGCACAAACCCCCTCTTGCGTCAGGAGCGGGGACCAGAAGCATCCCACCAGCAGTGCCCAGACAGAAACGCTCCCTCCCGTCCCCGTTTTGAGGAGATCATGGAGGCAACCGGCTTCAGAGAGGGAAAGTGACTGGCTGAAATAAGGAGCTGCTCCCAGCTGATCATTAGATATTGCTACTTAATTAGGACAACACTGATTCCTGACACAAGTGCTGGTCTGCCGCTGCACAAGCTTCACTATGAGGGAGAGTACAAGTTCTCTGTGCAGCATTCAGAGCAAGAACACAGCTGGAAAGCTGGATAATATGATCTGACTGCTTGAAACATGGCAAACGAGACAAGTTAGAGCCCAACTAATTAATGCAACAGGGAGCTGCTAACATGGCACTGACACTGACACTCCAGACCACATCCACAACTAACCCATGGCTACAAAAAAACATCCAACACCTTGGAACAAGAGCTTATAGACTTCTAGAAACTGCATCTTCTCCTCCCTCCCCAAGCCTCAGGTGGCCACATCTGCCCTTGGAAGCAAACAGGGAGGGGGATGGAGACAAGAGACCCCACAGAGAGCCAGCAGCATCTCTGATTTGCTGGGCTTCAGCACCCAGCTGAATCTCTTTTTGTTGCTTGCTTTGGTTTAAAGGACATTTCATGCTTTAAATAGTTCTCGGGTGTCACGGTACCTTGATCCATTGCTAATGAGAATGCTTTCCCGTATCGTCAGCGTGCAGTAATACCACACTAACAGAAAGTTAAACACTTCATCTGTCACCCTGTTCAACAGAAAAAACACACAGTAAAGAAAATCCTGTTAATTATAAAGACACATTAAAAAACAAAACAACAAACCCATCCCTTTTTTTTGTCCCTCTCCTTGGACAAACGAAAACCTCCCCAAGTGAGGCCACGGACCCAAAGGCCCAGCCCCGAACATCGCGAAGCCACATGCAGAACTGCACACATGGGGGCTCAGTCCTTTCCTCCGGGAAGTGCCCCGTGATGTAACACTGCAGATCTTGAGCTGATAAGCAGGTATGCAGAGATGACATTAATTCCTTCTGAAGGAGAGAAAGCACCATGGAAGCAGTGGATGATCCAATTTAGAGAGGCATTTCCAGGCTAATTCAATGAGGAGATTCCATGAGATCTATATAAATCCAATCAACTAAAAGAGCAGAAGAGCATTACACTTTGGGGTAGAAAAAAAAAAAACAAACAACCAACAACATTATTTTTGCCCTCTGTAAACCCCTGAGGCCAAGGGGACTTGGGGCAGCCTCACTCCCTGCTACGATCCTGCACTCACCCAGACCCACAGAGACCTCCGAGGAAGGGCCCAGCTCCAGCACCTTCCTGATTTTTAAGCAAAACTAAACAGCAGAAGCTTGTTGGTGCTCAGATACTTTGTTGTGACCTAGAGATAATGTTTCAGGTCTGATAGTTTCATGCAAATCCTCTTCTGTTGCATTTGCAACCCCAGAGCTGCAGCACAGGGCTGGTCCCTGCATGGGACAAGCCAGGAGCAAACCAGCTGCTGGTTCCCAAGCACAGCACGATGCCAGTAAACAACACATCAGAAACACGACGTTGGACTTCTCTTAGTTACAAGAGACTCCAAAAAAAAGTTAAACAAGGACAAAGGAGCTAAAATACAGGTCCTGCCAGTGTTGAAGAGATGCCAAAGCTGTCCTGCTGTCCAGCTGCTCAAAGCCAACCGTCAGAGCCCATCTCACCATCCTTAACGGCAGAGCACCGTTAGCACAAGCCCAGCATGTTTTTATTCAGAATACTTGATTTCAAGTGAAAAATGCAGGCTCACCTGTAGTGGAGAATGAACCTGCAAGTGACGGCCCCAAGTAACAAGATTATCGTCAGATAAAGCTTGAACTTCTCATACTCGTCCTTGTAGGCAAATCTGGAAGGGAACAGCCACCATTTATGGAGAAATGGGTGTTTAACCTGTTTTACCAGAATGTGGCTTCACTTCTTTGTAACCAGACACAAATCCTCAAGCCAAGCCCAGAGACACACGGTTTTGCTTGAAACACTTAAAAAAACCTGTGGATGGTGGTGAAAAGCAGCATTCTGCCTGCACAGCCACTGCGCCGCCACACAACTCAATGGTTTAAGTCCGTAAGAGCTGGTTTCTGGGGTGATGTGATAAGATGTATACATATTTAAAAAAAAAAAAATCTCCATTTTCTGGAGCACTGTATGCCTAGAACCCACAATGCCATTTTTTACTGCAAACCCCCGTCGCAATTAAGGCAACAGGCTGAGCTTAAAAGCAAACAATGGACAGAATCCGCCAGAGCTCACGAAGAATTAACTTGTATCAGTCCAACTTGCTCAGCCTTGACAGTTCATCTTTAATCAGATCTAAGAGAAACCCATTCCCATCTCTGGGCTTCAGCCCAGGGCTGGCCCCAGAGAAACCCCAATTCACACCGTGCCAACACTCACTTACTTTGCTTGGTTACTCAGAAGAGTTACATTCACGTTTCCCAGCACCAGATTTAAGTACAGGCTGGAAGACAAAAAACAGGAGTGGACCCACGTTAAGTTTTTTATTTGAACACTGCAGAATGACCCAAACCGGAGCCAAAGAGACCAGTGTATCTGCCAAAGCCACATTTGCTGTAGGCTTTTAGTTAAAGCAAGCTGGAGAGACAGACTACAGAAGAGGATATAAACAGGGGAGGATTGGTCAGTGTTTCCAAGAAGTTCGAGAAAAGCTTTATTTCCAGTCCCTGTTCTGCGCTACAGTCTAAAGGTGAGATATGCAGCGTGCACTGCCCAAACCCCAAAGTAACGGGGAGAAATAGGAAGAAGAGTTTCTGATAGAAACTCGCAAGGGGCTGCAGGATCACACTGCCCTTGACAACTGAAATCTGTCCTTGCAACCCCACCCGAAGCAAAGCATAAATGTTAAGTCAGTTGAAAACACTATTAAGAGAAAATTCCTGCGTTGATTTAATCTTAAAAATACTAGCATAGGAAAACATTAGGGTGAAACAGAGAATTGCACGATCTCTTGGCAGTGCAGCATCACTTATTTCAGCAAGAGAACCTGCGCTCGCTACATCTCCACACACTTCCAGCTGACGAATTCTGGGTACAACTGACACAGCAGCTCAGCAAGAGGTTTATGACTAATACAGTTCCACACGCATTTCTTCAACATGTACTTATCCTTCAGGAACAATACTGCTGCAAACACTTAAAATCAGCTTTCCCGGAGCACGCACCCGTTCTTCTTTGGCAAATAGGCTTCCATGTCGAAGAAGGCATTTTGCCTCTCCTTGATCTGGGTGCTGATCTCCTGAATGAGAGCAAACTCCTCAGGACTCGCTCTGGGCTTGCACCTGCAAGAACACAGACATGTGATATTCCTCTTCATGTTTTTATCTCTTTTTTTTTTAAGGGAAAAACAACGTTGTCATAAAATCCATGCTGTTAAAAAGCTAACTGTGTGAGTTGACGCCATCGCACACTTTGCTCTTGTATTCCTGCAGTACCCTTTATCTTACCATGGTTTGACTTCACTGCCTGGTTTACGCCACTGTAGGATGTTTCAACCAGCTGGTTTATAAATCAGCTTCTCTTTTCATCTCAGCTCAGTGACAGGATCCCACATTTCTTCCCTAGCAGAACCCTTAGGGAATATTGTGCTTTTTTGCAGGAACTCCTTCTGCTTTAGGAACTTTGTGCCCGGTTTTAGACACTGCCCTTGCAGAAGCTGCAGCTCTTCAGGCATGAAAGATTTCAAGATTCAACAAAAAGCAGAGCTGATCTACTGACAAACGGCAGTTTAACCCATTAACGTAAAACAGAGCAGAGCACAGCGCCGTTAGCAACCCGGGCTGCGGGAGGTGGTCTGTTCAGACCTGCACGCAAGGAATTTAGTCCGTGGCTTCCAGGGATCAGCTGTGCAGCCAGAGACAGTTTTGTCCTGTAAATCCACCCAGGAGCAAGTAACCTTCAGGTAGCAGGTAAGAGTTCAGGTAAGAACCTTCAGGTTCAAGGACTGATGCTGCTCTTCCAGCACAGCTTCTGGAGCAAAGCTTTGCTTGACCATCAAAATACACGGACTAAAAGCTGTACGGTCCCGCAGCATACAGCACATACTGCGAGGATGCAAACCCACACAGGCTTCCTCAAAGATCTTCTTAATTTACAAGGACTCCATCTCTCATGAGGTTACAACCATTCTACCTGGCTGCGACAGATGAGGGTGATGCAAGAATAATACGGAGCAAAATTAGCACCGTGACAAATACTGCATACAAAGATGCTAAAAATCAGAATGTTTCAGCCCTTTGGGAAGGAGAAACATCCCATCTCCACCTCCTCCACCCTCCAGGTCTCCCGTTACCGTTGCAGGCTGTGCTTCAGATCCCGTAGCATCTTCTTCTGCCGGTGTATGGAGCTGCTGCAGGCTGTCTGCAAGTTGGTGACTTCTTCCAGTTTCTGCCTGTAAACTTTGTGCGTTTCCTGCAGGAGAAGATGAGATGATTGCTTGGAGTAGCCCTTCCAGGTTACACATTGCATTTGGTCCTCACCTCAGAAGGAAGTAAGCAAAACCCTGTTTATCTGGGAGTCAACAGGCAAACAACTGAGGAGGGGGCAATGTCAAAGCAGCATGGATCCAACATGTCTCCAACAGACATCAATGAGATACCTGCAAAGTGAAGAGCATCCTCAGTGCTCTCTCATTTCCTCTTTCTAAAGAGCTTTCCCACTCAGGAGCTCCTCACTCCTTTCCCACCTTGTAGGAAGCCCTAATCCTCTGTTTGACCCCATCAAAGGGGCAGCTAAATCACAGAGAACTAACTCTGATTTCACAGCCAGATTAAATCTGGGAAAAAAAGGAAAAAAAAAGATGAGGATCCAGAAGGGGAAGTTTGATGCTCCTTGAGAGGAACTTCTCTGTTGCAGCTCATTGATCCTCTGAAGCCCCCAGTTAGTGTCTGGCTGGCCATAACGAGGACGCACTGATCAGCTGTAAGCCCACTGAGGTGCCCGCTGCTCTCACACCCCTCCCTCTGCTCAGGAATAAACGCACTCTGCTTTTCCTCCCTTTGCAGTGATTTCAACACCCTCCCGGGTGCAGGGAGACCTCCAGAAGAGGTAACCAGATGTCAAGCAATGTCCTCTGGGCAAATTTTAAGATCTGTAATAACTTGGAAAACAGAGCCTCAGTTTTCCTTGGAAAGCTATTTGCTTGGCTGCTTTATCTACCAGCACATCAACGACCACAGACAATTACCACCAGTTTTCCCAGAGTATAAACATGGTGGTAAAACCACACAAAACATAGCTTTGCTCTCCTCCTCATTAGGACATGGTTCTTTGCTGTTCATTACTTACAGGAGCAATACAAAACAAGCTCCAGGATCTGATTTTAAAACCTTAATAACCAAAGTAACCAGGTCCAGGCTTCCATCATTTCAGGACTGGTTTGGCTTTGCTTAGCACAGGTGGAACTTTGGGGCTCCCTGGAATGCACATGAGACTCCTTCTGCTTCTCTAGACATCACTGCCCTGGGCAACACTCTCACCACCCCACCACAGAGCATTGCTACTTTCCTTTCACAGCTGGGGAAACCAAGGCTGGGATCAGCCCCTGACATTTTGCCGTGGTTTAGGTCAGGCTTAAGGAGCACGCTCAGCGAGGAGGCAAACAAGTGAACCAAAAAACCCCACCAGCTGGTGCTCGCCCCAGCCACCACCTTCCCTCCTGCTAGCGAGCCTGCGACCTGGACTGACTTTTAATTAAGACAGCGAGCTAAATCTGGACATCACACTTTTTTCTTTTTTTGCAGCACACGTTCTGTCGAACAGCCGACAAGAGGCCAAGAGCCCCGCCGAGCAAAAACAGCCCGTCGTGCCTTAAAACCGCCTCGAAAGCTGCCAGCAGGCGCCCGGGCAGGGGCGGGCTGCCGGGAGCAGCATCTCGCAGAACCCGCTCTCGGCCTCCGCTCCGAGCCCCCCCCGTCCCTCTACGCGCTTTTGCGAGGGGCCGCAGCAGCGCCGGAGCCCCCCGCGGGCGATCAAACCGCACCCGGGCGCTGCTCCTCCTGCCACGCCGGGGGCGCACCACAAACCCCCCCCGCTGCCTCCTCTCCATCCCCGCTCCAGCGGCGGGGACCGCGGCCCGCCATCCCCCGGGGAGCCTCCGCCGGCACCCCCGTGCTTCGGGATGTGCCGCGCACCGGGGCCGGGGCACGGCGGGGGTTCCGCGCCCCGAGGCGGAGCCGTGCTTGGGCCAAGCACCCCGGGCCTGCGGCCAAGGAGTCCCGCACCCGGCGCCGCCGCTGAGCGCGGCGAGGAGCGGAGCGGGGCCGAGCCCTCCCGCGGCCCTGCGAGCTCCCCCGCGGAGCCCACCGCCCGCTGCCAGCGTCCCCCGGCCTGCGGCGAGCAGGGAGGAGGGCGAGCCCGGCGCCGTCCCCCGCCTCCCGCAGCGGAGGCGGCGCAGGGCAACGCGAGAACGCCCCGAAACCGGTCGAGCCGCCGCGATGCGATGCGAGGCGAGGCGAGGCGATACCGGGGCCGGTACCGGGGCCCGCCGCCCGGCTCACCTGGAGCTGCCGGAACTCCCCCTGCAGCTCCCGCCACTCGCCCCGGCCCCGCTCCAGCTCCCGCCTCATGGCGCGTGCCGCGCGTTGACCGCGCGCCCGGGCCCGCGGGCCGCGTGCGCCCCTGACGTCATCGCGCGGGGCTGGGCGTGGCGGCGCGCGCCGCCCCCTGCGC
>JAVSBS010019180.1:4048-15827 GCA_033124195.1 Coracias cyanogaster
ATCAACACCCTTCTAGCTCCCAGCACAAAAACACTGCTGCTATGTGGAAAACCAGCTCAGCCAGACCCACTACACCATGTTTACCAATCTGGAACAACATTATCTTGCAACTTCTATTCTAGTACTTCAGTGCTACTCAAAGGTTCAAAGCCCTATTTCATGACATCAGACATATGAGATACATCTTTTGGCTCACTGTGCTCCCCAATTCCAGCATGTTCCAGTTTCTAAAAAAAATCCCAGTAGTTTTTCAATAAATTTTGAAAAATGAAGGAAAAAAACCCATGAACTAGAACTAAAAACTTCTATAATCAACTATATCAGCAGTATTTGGAAGAGTGACAATTAGGAAGAGCTTTTCTCCCCGAGTTTCCATTCTTCTGTGCCTTCCTAAATTCTGCAGATTTACTTGTGTAAAAACCAAATTTAAACCACTATTTTATATATACTCTTTACATATGGAACAGTATAATTGAATAAGACTGTTAAAAAAATACACATTCTTTCTAGTTACAGTACAAGGTATCCAACATACAAAGTGCAAAACTGTTTCCTCGGTTGTGCAAACAGCAATATACACAGGTAGAGCAGCACATCTGCAAAGCTCTAAAAATACTAAGATGCAGTGTACCTCATATGTTAATCTGCCACAAACAGTAGAATCAAACAGCATACTGCAGATACTTGTTCTTATCACAGATGTTCTACCACATCTTTCAGTTGCTAACAAATCACTTACATTTTGTTGTAAAGAAATCACTAGAAAACATGTTGACCTTTTTTAACAGACAATGAAAATACTTTCTGGTGGGAATATCCGGACATTTAAACTTATCCAGGTGTTTTGCTGTGGTACTGGAATCATGACAGCGTGTCCAGCTTCTTTCAGTATCAGGTACATTGCAAACACTGCCACAGTGATTATTTAAGCCAGTGCTTTCAGTTTGGGTCCTTAATAGGTTTCCACAGAGATGGAAAAACAACTTAAGGAATTTTAAATGTGGGTTGTTTTTCTTAGTCATGTATGACAAGCCACTGAAAAAGAAATAGCATGAAATACCAGGGACTACAGATTAGTAATTTAAAAGAATTGCTGAGTTAAATGAACAAGAAATACTGCCCACAGAATTATCTATATAGATAACTATAATAGAATTATTCAAGATTTTAGTTAGGAATAAGCCTTATAGGAAATGAATGAGAGACTATAAAAACAGCTGTGCACAGATCACAGATTTTCCCATTGAATTTGTTAAAGAAGTACATACTGGAGTTTTTGTACTAATTCTTGGAACCTCAAAGCATCAATAAAGTTCATTTTCTAAGAATTCCATTTATCAATTTACCTATATAAACTTTAACAAGCATTTCCATAATGTGTACTGCTTACTATTTAATGAACGTCCATTTGAATCAAAAGGAATTGCTGCTTTGGGATTTGGGGAGAAATGTCAAACAAAAATCTTATTTAAACAAATAAAAGTAGCTGCACTGTGTACAAAGCAGATTCAAAGTTTTTTATTCTATTTTTGTTAAGGTAATACATTAAGATTTTATAAGCCTGTGCTTACTAAATGGACATTCTGAAGCTGAGTTTAGTTAGTGCCATGAATCAGACATGTGAGTTTAATCTCTGCTGTGGTACACATGAGTACATGTTATTCAGAAAGCTTTTTAATATACTTCCATTTTTACGTCTCCAGAAATCAGTGCTGATTACTGATAGTTGTAAAAATAGCTCTGGAATCACAGAATCATTTGTGTCGGAAGTGACCTTCTGAGATCACCTAGTCAAACCTCCCTGCTCAAGCAGCAGGTCACTCCAGACACTGTTCAGTCAGGTTTTGAGTATGTCCACAGATGGACTCTACAACTGCTCTGGGCAGTCTGTGTCAGTGTTTTACCAATCTCCCAGTAAAAAAGTATTTTCTTGGATTCAGATTGAACTTTCTATTTTCTAAAGTGTCCTCATTATCTCTCCTGTCACCATGCACTACTGCAAAGAGTCTGCCTACCACATCTTCAATCCCTCCATCGAGTGATTATACACATGGGTAATAGCCAGTCTGAAGAGTCCCACTTCTCAGACTGCCCGCTGCAGTACCTTAAACATTCTTGTGGCCCTTCACTTCATGTGTTCTTGTAAGTCCATATCTTTCTTGTACTGGGGAGTCCAGAAGTGACACAGCATTCCAGCTGTGTTTCACCAGGGAAGAGCAGAGGGGAAGGATAAGTCTTCTCAGCCTGCTGGCAATAGTCCAAGAGCATGTCAGTCTTCTTTGCTGCAAGGGAGCATTGCTGGCTTAAGGTCACCTTGTGCATCCACCAGGACTTCAAGATTCTTATCTAGAAAGCTGCCTTCCAGGCAGTCATCCCCCAGTGTGTATTGGTGCATGGAGTTATTCCTTCCCAGGTGCAGGATTTTACTTTTCCCTTTATTGAATTTAATGGCATTCATGCTTCTCCAGGTCCCTCTAGGTCCTTGTTTCTCTAGGTCCCTCTGAATGGCAACACAACCCTCTGGTGTATCAGTCACCATACATACAGATGATCTTCACAATTTGATGTCTCAGATTTAAGGGAGACTTCTCTGAGACATTACCATTTGCCTAACCTGTACAATAGCTAGTTTTTAGGACTCTGAATGCAAGGTAATAAAGAAAATTTATTTTTCAATGGTTAAAATTGTACCGTTTTCATCTTATTCCATGCCCCAGAAACACTGAGATATCTCTAACATAAACCAATAGGACAGAGCCTAGAATAAATCAGAGCTTCAGCTGTCACAGAATGGTAGGGGCTGGAAGGGACCTCTAGAGACCATCTAGTCCAACTCCCCTGCCAAAGCAGGTTCACCTAGAGCACGTTACACAGGAATGTGTCCAGGAGCATTTTGAAAGGCTCCAGAGAAGGAGACTCCTCAACCTCCCTGTGCAGCCTGTTCCAGTGCCCTGTCACCCTCACAGTAAAGAAGTTTCTCCTCATGTTGAGGTGAAACTTCCTGTGTTCCAGTTTGTGCCTGTTTCCCCTCATCCTGTCACTAGGCACCATTGAAAAGAGACTGATTGCTCCATCTTCCTGACACCCACCCTTCAGATAATTATAAACATTTATATGATCCCCTCTCAGCCTTCTCTTCTCCAGGCTAAACAGCCCCAGGGATTTCAGTCTTTCCTCATACGGGAGATGTTCCTGCCCCTTAATAATCTTTGTAGCCCTCTGTTGGACTCCCTCCAGTAGTCCCCTGTCGCCCTTGAACTGGGGAGCCTGGAACTGAACACAATATTCCAGATGCGGCCATACCAGGGCAGAATAGAGGGGGAGGAGGATCTCCCTCTACATGCTGGTCATGCTCTTCTTAATGCGGTCCAGGATATCATTGGCCTTTTTCAGCACAAGGGCACATTGCTGTCTCCTGGTGAACCTGTTGTCCACCAGGACTCCCAGGTCCTTCTCTGCAGAGCTGCTTTCCAGCAGGTCAACCCCTAATCTGTACTGGTAAGCTGTGTTCAAAGACATTGATGGGGGTAAGAACAAGCCTGCCAGAAAAGAGATGACTTCTGTATTACAGTCTAGGGATTATGTTAATCACAGAGGAAATGGGGAGATCTAGTCTTTTGACTTTTTCAACCCAAAGTGACTTATACCAGCATTTCTACTTTCTCAGACAGTCTCATGTTTTCCAGTAAAACACTGACTAAATAAAAGAATGCAAATCCATAAAGAAACGGGAGCATAGCTTAGGTGTCTCCTTTTCTGATTTTTTTTTAACAGATTTCAGCCTCTGTCTAGATGCATCTCTTCTGTCTCCATGATAAATGAACTCTCAATAGCTACTTGATAAACTAGGGAACAATCCAGAAAAATTACTTGGTTCCTTTCAAACTGAGACAGACCTATAACTAAGTCTTCGTTAAGAGGTGGCTGGGTACTACAGAAGTTATACCTTATGGAAACCACACTTAAGTCCTGCTTAATGTATGCTCTTGCAGAGGTTTACTTCAGCACTATGTTCCAAGTATATTCATGCTGAAAGCACCATAAGCTTTCAAAGAAGCCAACTTTTAAGTTCCAAAATTAGATTCAACAGTATCGATATAGATAGTCCTGCACTTAGCCTTTCTTACTGATTAATGCTAAGTCAGCCCTTTCACAGTATATTCATCTTTTTGGACTGCACTTTGGAAGCATCTGATGTTTCTAACTGATTGTATGGGTAGCACAGAGGTCTAACACTGACTTTCCTGGGGCATTACTCAGATGAAAACTTTGAATTAGCCTCTGGATCTCATCTGAAGTTTGCATTTATGAGATGCAGCTCTTTTCTGCCTTTGGAAATAGTCCGTTGTCAATATTAAACATTACTTTTAAGTGTAAGGAGAAAAAAAATCTTTATATATCTCATAAAACAAGCAAATGAGAAATGACCAGAATGCTAAAATACTCTTTTCTTTTTTTTTTTCTGATTCAGAACATAGCTACGAAATACCTGCCTCATAGTTTTGATCTTTCCCAGGCTAATATCATATCAAGTTTGTAACCAGAACTTTCTCAGTATCCGATTTTGTATCTGTTTTTTCCCATGATGCATTTCTTTTAAGTTCACTATAAGGTTGAAACAACTAAAATGAAAAGGCATATCAAAGAACATTGAGGGAAACAATGGAAATTTTATAAGATAAATGTAAAATCTGTGATATGGGTATATGTAAGTAGCCAGATTTCTTCATAAACATGCATACTCAGGATGAGGTATTAGTTCTGCAACATTAACATTGCAAGTATATTCAATCTGAAATGTTGCAGAATTGTTTTGGATCCCTGCTTAATCACTGTGGTAAGTCTGTCTTCCAATCATGTTAACACTCCTTTAAGACGTACATGAAAAGTGTGGGAGGTATGTCTTGCCTTGGAAAGCTACCAAGAACTGAGAAAGTTTTGAAGATTGCGAAGTGTGGTTAGACAAAGGAGGGTTCTAACATAGTGCTGAAGCAGATCTCTGAAATACATGAACCTATGGGGCCTTAACAGAGTTTGCTGGTACTCAGAAAGATTACTAAACCTATGCTGACTTGGAGATGGCATACTCACCTGGAAGGACATAGATAGGTGGGAGACATTGTGTGCAAACCTTTTGTTTTGTTCTGTCTTCCCTAGTTGCAAAAAGTGGCAAAAACTTATAGTAGGCAAGTCAACAATTTTTAAGTGTGAGCTTTAGCCAGAAATTGAATTTCAGTAGATGTTCTTTGTTATCACCCATTTCTAATGTTTTTTTCCTGCAGACACTTATATACAGAATGACCTGCTAGAACTAGGTTTGCTGACACCAAGAGTTCTCACATCTTGACCTGTGCTCCTTCCACTGCAATGCTTATATAAAAGCTATCAACTTCTAATAATAAAGCAAGCTGTGCTGGACTTATTGTGTTATTTATTTATAAATATGAAAAATATTAAAAATTAATCAAAACAATTAAATTTTGCACATAGCTAATCAGTGTAACTATAGTCACTGTTATCTGTCTTTTTTCCTTCTTGTCTGTCTTTTTTCCTTCTTGTCTGCTATAGTCAAAGGATACACTTCAAATTAGATCATAATTCTTCATGGTATCTTTTCTTCATGTACACTTCATGTGCAAAGGACTACACTCTGGAAAAGAGATTTTATAATATAGTTATTAAATACATTTGATAGAGGTCACAGATTTGCCAGTGAAATAGATGAATAGCTAAATGCCATTAACCTCCTAGTGCAGCAAGAATTCAGAGAGCTTCTAGTTCTGTAGGATTTACCTGTATTTCCCCAGGTCTGGGAAGGCAAACATAGGACTGATGTGGGACAAATCAAGAGGTAAGGAGCCCAACTTCCTAAAGGAAATTTTCATTAAAAACAGCTTAGAGAGTCCCAAATATCATCTGAGATGTACAAAGAACAAATTAAACACTTTATTATAACAGAAACATTTTGCAACTTTCACTGTGTCGTATTGTCTACTCCTGACTACATGCCTGCAGTAGAAGTCTTCATCTTTGTGGGAGTCTGACCCCCCACATATTAAGGACTTCTACCTTATTAAAACAGCAAACAAAGAGCTACAGCCCCCATGATGACACGGTTCTGCTGGAAGTCGGAAGCCGGAAGTCGTATAGAGACACAGCAAGGTATAAAAACTCAAAAGAAAACAAAAACTCTCTCTTTTCACCCCGTCATGCAGAGAGGAAGGCATCCCTGCTGCCAAGCCTCCCACCCTGGGCCTCGCAGCTGGAGGAGGAAGGAGCCGGGGGAAGCAGCTGAACTGAGCTGCCAGCGCAGGAGCCAGACATCCCCCGGGCCACTGCTGGCCACTGCTGGAACTACGCCAAGGTGAAATGCCGAAAGGTTCCAAGACAGGAGAGGAGGGGGAAGCCGCCACTGGAGAGCTCGCATTGAGCTGCCTCCTCCTGCCGCTTAAAGAAACTATGGCAAAAAGCCACCGAGAAGCCGCACGCTGCCACCGAGTCGCAAGCCGCGTGCTACTGCCGAAAAAACCGCAGCAAAAAGCCATCATCATCATCAGAACTGCCTGAGTCTGCCAGCTGAGCGTCGTCGACCTGGTCACCACGAGGATCATCGCCACAAGCCGGAAAAGGGTAGAAACCGACATATACACACACGCACATGCACCACACCACACTAGGTTGACTAAGGAGAAGTGAGTGGGTGGGCGTGGTGTCCTTTGATATGATAATATTTCCATAGAGTAAATACAGCTTTATTCTAGTATATTTGGTAATAAACTTGTTGAATATTCATTGGTCTTCGTAATTGCCTACCAGCTTGGTGGGAAGTATCTCCCTTTGCCCTCTATCCCCTTTCCCTTTGGGAGGTGGTATGGATGCCTGCGCTCTGACTGCGACAATGTTCAAAGTGTTGAAGTTGTTGCTGTATAAATATAAGCTATTATTTAAAAATGCAGAAGTGACTCTTGCAGAGTATAAGAGTAAAGATTTATGAAGATATTTTTTGGTTAATGTTTTTTCAGTGATGATTCTAGAATAATATACTATGAGCATATCTGGATAGCATCCACTCTGCCCATTAGCAAAGGTTTTGCTTTGGTTTTGAAATTGTTGTAAACATGGTTTGGACTACGTATATTTATACTGTGTCAGTGGAAAAACTATTCACATAGCAAAGATCATCTTCATAACAAGCATTGATTAATAACTTTGATTAAAGTCTCAGAAGTATGTATACAGAGCCTCAACTTAAAGAAGCCTTGCTTCAGGTTCCTTTTATCCCTCGCAGAAAGACATCACTTAATATAATGAGCCATTTCTGATGGCTTTGTGCATCCTTTCCTAAAAAAGGCCAACCATTGTTGTTATGTCAAAACCCTATTCACCTTTATTGTTCTCCAAATAGTCTTTCCTACCACATGAAAGTATTGTTTATTCCCACAGCAAAACAATGCACGTAATTTATGACAGTATTTACACTACATTTCCAGTAATTTAGTCAACCTATAAACCCTCTTTCTAAACCTGCCTAGATTTTTATGACTGTATCAGTATATTCATATCCCAGCATCTACATATGGAAGTCCTGCAGATAGGGTTAGGTCTTAAATTCTGATTATTTCTGCAGCTTGATGTCTAGCTCATTAGCTCTTGAAGGCAGGCTCTTCCCTGAAAGTGATTACTCATGTTCTTTTTTCACAGACACCATCATTACAAGTAGGTTTCAACTCATATACAGCAAGTCTAACACTTGTAGGATACATTAGATTCACTGTTGATATGAAAATCAATTGCTGCTTGGACCCACTGCTCACATGTTGATCTGTATGCATGGAACAGCCACTTACTCATCACTTCCAGAAATCAATAGTTTGCTACCTGAAAAAAAAAAGTGTCAGATTGCCAGGTTCACAAATCTGTCTCTGAAAACTGCACAGGGGCAGCTACTTTCATTTTTACCTACCTCTCCATCTTTCTCCAGTCTAGAAGGTCCACAGAGAATATGTACATAGGCTGTAACACAGTTGAATTCAACCTGTGCTGTGCTTAAAGGAAATCAAACTCATTTCTTTCCCCTAGAAATGTTTAAAACAGGTGTTCCAACTGAACAGCAGAAAATGTAAATGATAATAGAGACTACACATGAGAAAACAGCCTGTGACATTTAGAGTTTACAGTGTGCTGATATGATTTGATTATATAAAGCAGACATATTTCCTAAATAACAATGAAATTACAGAAAATATTTTTTCTTCCAATTTTAAGTCATTATTGAAAGAAATTAATATCTTCCATGTCAGATAGAGGCAGCTATCCCTGACATGACCATACCCAGCAATATTGTGGAATCTTTGGTATTTAAAGATACCAACCAGTTGCAGGTCTTCAAAACATACTGCAGAAAGGCTGAATGCTCACAGACAGTCTTATTGGGAACAATTAGATCTTGATTCATTAAGGTGGACATTAAGTAAAGTGACAGTAAGAATAATGTTTTATGTCAAAAGGCTTGGCTAGTCTTCTCACTGCATGTCACAGAAGAGAAATATCTTGAAACATGGATATAGTAAAGCTATACATAGTTTCTAATGTTCATAATAGTTAGAAGCCTATCTCCCTCTATGCTATCCGTTTCCTAGAATATGTATTTATTTATACAAATATACATGCATATACATGCATATGCATACATATAGATGCATAAGCGTTCGTGTGTTTCAAAGTTCTAAGCACAGGTAACGCATATAATGCTTTTAGACAAGATCTGCTTTCCACCAAATAAGGTTATAGAAATGTAGCAACCAAACAGATATTAGTCTTATGGCCAAATTATTTAATGCCTAGCACACTGGTGCCTAATTAACTTAGGAACACAAATCCCATCAGTTTAACCCAAACTTTATAGGATTTCACAAAGAAATTACTGGCAGGAAGCCAGGATATGACTGAAGTTTGACTGTGAACAGGAAAAAATGAGTGAGAGGAAAATTATGGCCTTCTGGAGGAAAAAAAAGGTGTAGGAAAGTTCATCAAAACAGTAAGTCAAACAGTAAGTCTGTAGATAATCAACTGTTTCAGAAGATCATTTAAGATAAAATGAACTATTGAAAGAATCACTGTAATAATTCTTGCAATAATATCAAGTGAAATTTTCAGAAAGAACAAATTTTAACATTTGAATAGAGTTTGATCCTGTAAGTTGACATGTATCAATTTCTGCAACTACCCCCCACCCAAAAAAAAAAAATTAAAAAGTGCTTGAAATATCTCAAAAACATGCAAAAATCAAATCACTCTAAATATTCATTAAAATCTTTGTCATACTTTTGCACTGGCTAGGTGAGTTACAGTACAGTAATATTATTGTTATTAGTTATATGCTAACACAGATCAGATAAAAAAACCCTCCTATCTCTCCAGCTTAAAGGCTGGAATGTTTTTACATGGTCAACACAGTATTTCAGATTTATGTATCTTCTAATACTTGGACTACACAAATGCTACTCAGTGAGCAACATTGCTATCTTCTAATAGTTTATCTACTGTCACAGTAAAGTTTTAGAAATACATGTGAACACAGAGATTAAAGTCATTCTCTTCAAATACAAAAGTTGTCTTTCTCTTTTAAGAAACATTACTGAAATAAAACCATCTCTTCCAACTGGAAAAATTCTGTGAGCCTATGATTCTAAGTGTACTTAAATATTGTAATCAATGTCATATAACACTTCTGTGGTGTGCTTCCTTTGCCCACCACAACCTGAGCTGTGCTTTTGTAACCCTGTGTTGCATCACGAGTATGCATCTCCAAGGTGAGTGTGGAAGGTCCTCCCATCAGGTTATGAGGTTTAGAAAGGAAACCCCTTGTTTTTTAGACTCTTTCTAAAAGAGGAGGCTAGGTGTGGCTAGATTGAGCCTTAGTCCCAGACTTGGTCAACGGTTTATGTTCAAAGGGTTATGTGTGTAGTCACCCAGCATAGTCAATGTTTGCCTGTTTCATAACCCTGCTAAGGACTTTCACTGAGACAGTTTTAAAAAGTTGAAAAGATAGATAATTTGTGAAGGCAACAGATACAGCATGTTCAGAATTTCAAAAAAAACAAACAAAACAACCACCAAACCAAACAACCCAAAATCCCCAAATTGAGAAAAAACAGTATCAAGAGAATCATTAGATAAAAGGCAAATGGCATAAAAATACCAACCACTAGGAAGAAAGACAGAGGATATAACGCTGCCTCAGTTCTGATTTCTCTCATCTAAGAGCTGCCGCACATGACCACTTGGACTGGTGACTAAGAGCCACCAAGGACCACAGTCATCAGTGCGAATGAATGGCATCAGCTGTCGGGTGTCACATAGTCACAGTTAAAATAGATGAGTGCTAAAGAGTAATAGTTTTGTACAGGTAGTGATGATGATCAATTACATGCAAGAACTAAGCATTAGCACAAAATGTGCTGCTAAGGAATTAATATAATAAAGTTTAGTTATAAATTGGCCTGATTTTTCAGTCTTCTAAACATTCCCAATGATCTCTACTTTCTTAACTGACATATAGATATGTACCTACATTTACTTACAATACTGAGGAGGTAAGTATCAGTACAGAAGAGTCTGATTTGTGAAAAATGCACTGGTCCAGTGTGTAAACATTTTTTTTTCATTTTTCCATTGTACTTTATATTCTTAGACTATGTTCCTAAAATAATGCACACCTAATTCCCTTCCTACATCTTATGGATAAATTATTCAATAGTGTTAGCCTAGTTCACCTGATCTAACTTCTGTAATACTTAATTCCTGGGCTCAAAATATAATCAGAAGTGATACATGCAGAAAAAAAAACAAATAAACAATCAGAAAATAGATATTTTGTTGTAGATTCCCATTCTCTGCAAGTGACTATCTGCTGAATATTCATCTCTTGCTTCCTCACACTCTGTACTGTATGGGTTGATTGCAAATCCTGTACAACGGACTATAAATGACAGTCGGTTCTTTGTCCTGCCACAGTGTCTATTCCACTGGCAAAAAATATAAGTCAGTTCTGAATTCTTTTCTGGCCCTTTTCACCTGTGTTCTATTACAGATAGTTGTAGTCCTTTCTTATTTATACCTATGTGCTGTAAAACTGTAAAAAAATCCTGAATCTAGGTGATTGTCCATTATTTGGTAGATTGATACAGCTATCCAATTCGTATAGCACCATTCTTTTGAAATAATTCTATAAAATAGTGAACTTGAAAATTTACTAGCTATATGCAAAGGGCTTTTGTAACAGATCCTTATGATTAACACAGTGTATTTTATAGAAATTCGGAGATATATTTACAGTAGATTGAAATGTCCTGTTATCAATTTATCCTATGTCTTGCCATTTCCTGTTAATCTGATATATTTTTCCTTCTTTCCTGATTAAAATAATATTTCTAGTAGAAACATTCTCATCCAAGGTTAAAATCTGCAGTATCGTATGGCCTTTGCAACCTCATTAAATATGCCCTCAGTAAAAGTAAATTGAGCCCAGTTCAAATCTATTCTCTGCTTTTTGTTTAAAATGTGGTTGTTTTTTCATGAAACTTACCCACATTCATATGTGTTGATAAAAAATAATGCATGAAGCTAGAATTTTTTTTAGCAGAGTCTCTGTTCTTTCTTTTTGACACATTGCATGTTCAGATATTCATAAAACAACAGATATTCATATTCCGGGGGCCACGAAGTTTGTTCAAATGATCAAAAATGCTGGCGGTGACTGGAAACTTTGTTAAAATTT
>JAVSBS010019182.1:10003-20408 GCA_033124195.1 Coracias cyanogaster
CCACTAGACCAGGTTGCTCAAGGCCCCATCCAGCCTGGCCTTGAACACCTCCAGGGATGGAGCATCCACAACCCCCCCTGGTCAACCTGTTCCAGTGTATCACCACCCTCAGAGTGAAGAAGGCAGGCTCATCACGCTCCAGAGTTTTACATATTTTCTCCAGGTTCTGGAAAGTTTCAGTTACAGGACTGGGGAAGAGACTCATATGTGATTTTAACAATTCCTTTTGTACTTATGTTTACATCATTTTTTCTCCTTCTCAGTTTCTACAATTAGGATACAATGTACCAAGGACACTTACACAAAATTTTATTCACAAAATAGTGGAAAACATAACTCTGTGAAGTTCTTTCTCCTTTATATAACTCATGTTTCATTATCTCTTTTTGATACTTCTTTAAGAATAAAAGCAACATAATTCCATTTACACAAACTTGGTAGGTCAGGGCAGAACTCAACATACCTCCTTTTAACTTCCACCCTGGTATCTGGAGTTCATGTAAAATTCCTCCCCAGTCACAGGAGAGAACTGAGTGTCTCCAGATGTGATAACCCCCTTGGTTTAAAAACATATGCGAGTGGGATGAGCAGTCCTTTGGACTCTCCTTCTCATTCTACTAAGTAGAGAGGGAGTTTAAGGCACCTAGACTATGCTCTTAGGCACCTGAGGCTAGGTGAGATCAATTCTGTTATACACACAGATGTATTACTTTAACAGCTATTTAACAATCTCCCATGCAATTAGCATAACCTGATTGGATCAAATTAACTACATAAATTTCTATACCCTCTTCCACTTAATTATGTATTTCAGTGTACATCTTCCAGTCAAATACAGCCTAAGCTGTATAAGCATTAGTCATATTTAATATAAGGAAATATTTTGCAGACAAAATAAGCTATCTTTTTACATACTTGGACTTTGATAATTTTGCTTCTGAAGTTGTTTAGTACCACGATAATCTGATCTGTCAAGTCAGCTACAGAATCTGTTCCTTCATGGCTGTGAGGAGAAAAAAAACCCCATTAAAATGTACTGGCTCATTAAAACATGCATTATTAATTATGTTTAATTAGAGTGTAAGGTTTAGGATTTCTGATACTTACAGAAATCAAATTCTTCACTTGCACCTAATTCTATCTTAACTTCAGAAACTTTCTGAGTCTTATTCATCACTAGACATTGTCCGCAGCAGTAGCCGTCACTTTTTAATTTGGATTTTCACAGGAAATTTTATCAAGCAATGAAAAACTATAGCAACCTAGAGCTGAATACACTATTGTGTATTATACTACATTCGAATACTAAACATTTTATTTTTCAAATATGGAAAGCATCTTAGAAATTGCTGTATGATGGCATTAAATGTACTTTTAAAAATAGATTTATTTGAAAAGTCTAGGGAAAGCTTCATCAGAGTGCTGAGATAGTACAGACTGGTTTTCAACTGGCTGGCTTTGGGAACTGTACCCCTGAAGACACATCTGTGCAAGGCACCACATGGACATTTGCCCAAAGCCATTCAGGCATCTCAGAACTGTACTGCAGTCCACTGAGCAACAAGTAAGAAAAATGTTGCTGTCACTTTGTGATACAGTATAATAATATAACTCTCAAGTTTTATAGCCTTTATACCTCAATAGCCCACATCTTTTTCCTTGAATACTTTCTATCTTTTAGCAGCATTATGTAGCTTCTGCTTGCTAAGGCTACGCACAAAAAAATGGGTTTAAGAAAGTAATCTGCTACGCCTTAGGCTTGGGGTTTGTTTTTTTTTTTTATCCTAGAAAACACAAATATTTGAACCTTGTTTCAATCTGTTTCATACTACTTTTCTAAAAATGACAGGATTTTATATAGTTATCTGAATTTTCTATTTATTATATTTCTGCAAAATGTGCCTATGATTACTAAGTTTCATAGAGACAGCTGATTCTTGCACAGAACAATGTTCAGGATTATCTTGACTTTTTTTCTCTCTGATTTAGTTTCATTTTCACACTTTTAAAACATTGCACATATGACCATTCGGCCAAGAACTCTATCACAGGGATATACAGTACTCAAAAGGGCGCTGATCTCCAGTTTAAATAAAGTGTCCTTAAAAATCTCTGAAATAGTAAAACTAGGGCCAAACACAAACTGCCGGCAGCAGAAATGGCAGTAGCTGGCACAGTGTTCCTATTTTTGCACTCAGATTTTATACAATCAAAATTTTCTCTGTTGTTCACTCAGTTACCTCAAAATCTCTATGTTATGAATTCTGCAGCTAGCTCTGCAGCTCTGCTGATGAAGATTTTTCCAAAGCCTTTACAATATTCTCAAAGTGTCTGGTTTGGCCATAAATTTAATAACATCGCTTTGTCTCCCTAAATCTCTTCCGTGGATCCCTCACTTCCAGCTCCACCTTTACTGAGCACCAGTTGTTTCACCCTGCACAGCACTACTTAACGCTGGTCTCAAGATCCAAGTTATCTCTTTCTCCATTCACATCTTTTTATACTTTTTACTCTTACACCATGGTAACTTATTTTCCTGACAAAGTACTTCATTGCAGTTCCTAGTTACCCAACTACATGCTCAATGGCTGCCTTACAGACAAGGATATTTACCTGGTGTTTCCTTCTTTCTGAAAGAAAATTGAGCCACCCTACTGTTCTCTAATTTAAAATCTGCGTGCTAAATCTTACACAGAACCTCTCATCCTCTCTCTGTCTCTGTGCATCGCATATTCAGCACATTGGAATTTTAGTCATGTTAACAGATGCACAGATTCAAAATGAGTGATCATGTGTAGAAGGTTTTGAATGTGACCTAGGGTTTGGAAGAAATGGGATCATGATTTATAAACTCCCTTAACAAGACCAATAAGGATATTGTGCTTTGTCCAAAAGATACTGAATGCTGTTAGTTTGTAAACTCGCTGAAAATAGGCACAACTTCTTTTTTAAATACGAACAAAACATCTTGCATACTGACAGCACTATTAAATATTGAACAATAACTACTTTGTTACATAACTGTTGCACAAAACTAAACACATCCAGCAGACTATTTACATCTCAGCTTTAAAATGTTTCAAAACACCTGCATAATTTTAACGTAAATACAAATAAAAATCAATGTAATATAAACTGTAATCTTCCATATGGAGAACAAATGCATTCAAGTTCAACAAATGGAGACCCTTTAAAATCTCAAGGAAAAAAAAAAAAAAACAAACAAAAACCTCCTTGCCCAAATTATAGGAGATACAACTTTCAGTGAAGCACTCTGCATACCATCAAAATAGAATAAATTATATCTACCTGCTGAACTATTCAGCAGGAGCTTATATATATATATCTATATATAAACTTACATATAAAATATAAATTATGTAATATATAAAATATATTTACCTATATATTATGTGTGATATAATAATTAAGTATATGTATATATTATATATAAACTTATATATATAAACTTAGCTTATATATGAACTATTTTCTGCAGAGTTATCTTGCAATACCTGTTTTCATACTAACATCACAGAAACAAAGTTCCAATAACAAGCAGTGCTCAGACTGTTGCTAAGGATACCAATTTTCACCTTCCTAATATTCATAGTAATTTACTAATAACAAATTGTTTTACAAGAGTGACTTAATGTGGAAATAAGCTTTATGTTTTCTTCCCCAAAAGCTAGGCACTTACATAGAGTAGAAATAAATTACTTGCATGTGCATTAGATGCTACTATGAGAGAAGCAAATACACACTGAGTTGTAAAATATGCTGTAAATTCAAAATCTTCTATTTCTCCTAAAACTCCTATTATAAAGTACAGGCCAGTGCCTCAAAGAAAACAAGTCATCTTACAGTTCAGCAGGAGAGGATACGACTAGTATACAAGAATGGAGAATATCCTGCAATGCCTCTTGGCAAAATTCTATCCTGTCAAATAGTTACGTGAGTTCTGATAGCAATTTGACACAATTAATACTGATATCAGTATTAAAAAATATCAAAGATCCTGGTACAGCCTCCCCAACATAATTTAGGTGTTGTACTCTAAGCCTATGTCTTATAATCATTAAATGAAATTAACTTTATTGTTCAGATTCCTCATTAAGTATCAATTTGTTCAAAACTTAGCTGAGCTCAATTAATCTCACTTGTATCACTTCTTAGTGAAAATCAGTAATCTTAAAACCGGCAGATTTTCCTTTGATCCAGCCCAGAATGTAGAGTGGTTTTGTTTCATTTTGTTTCATTTTTTAATTAAACTACAGCTCATTACATTATTACTTTTAACAATGATACCTTTCATAAATCACTTCATATATGTTAAGAATTTAATGTTAAGTTAGACAAATGATATAGGTGCAGTTGGTGGAGATTAAGTGAATTTCTTAGGATAAAGACTATGTTTTTCTGCTTTTTCAACAGGTTGTGAGTGGTTTCTGGAAAAAAATTAAGTGAAAATCACAAACAAATAGAATGAACCTAATATCCCGTCAACATTTTTTCCTGTATCACTGAAACTGATGCAGTAACTGAATACTCAAAACAGCAATGATGTTCATCAATTTAAAAATTTTTTTTAATAGTAGCTGATGACTAAATGTCATATGGAACTATGTGTTCTTGAACTCCACATAATAATATTTTGTAAGAAACAGACCTGTTTCAGCCCACAGGATTATGGGGGGAGAAGAGAGAGGGGGAAAAAAAGAAAAAAAAGGAGGAAGAACTGAAGGTGAAATACAATAAAACAATACTGTTCTTCTAGTAGGGATCAGATCCAAAGCTTCAAGAGGAAGCCCCCACATGCTACAGACCTATGCTATTACATACAACATGAGAAAAAATTATTCTTCCAAGGAATAGGTGGAATGACGGCTAGCATATGTTCCTCATATGAAAATCCACCATGGAAATTACAGATCTATAAGCCATGCAGGTGGCAAGTAAATGCCAGTTAGGGGAGCACAAGGTGACTCCTTTCCATCCACAGGGGTTTCTCCCAAGAGAGGGGAACGTGGCACAGTCAACACGCAGCCAGGGTACAGAACTGCAGTGTGCTTCTATACCCTAAGGTGAAGGTGGAACCACTGTGATTCTTAGATGACTTAGACAACACAGAAACACTCAGAATTAATAGAAGAAAAAAGCTTAGAGCTGAAATTAATATAATGCTGCTGTTAGAAAAAAAAATGCCACCCATCAATAATACTGCATTTAGAGGGACCCTGAGGGCTGAAAAATAGTTACGAGAGGGCAACTTGTGGCACTTCCTCCAGCTGATCAAGACACTGCTGGAGAGCCAGCAATGTTCTCCCAGACTGGAGCACTAAATTTACATGTTAAATGTGTGGGCATTGCCAGAAAATTAATCAACAAAACCATGGGTGACGTTTCTGCAGAATTTAGTGCAAGCAGTTGCATGATAATGTCAACTATGCTTGGAACTGACAGAGCAAGTGTCTGATAGCTGTGTAGCTGTAGAGTAAGAGACTTTGCCAGCATCAGGTCTAGCGGAGCAGCTTAGTCTTATTTGCATTAACATAGCCAAATGCCTTCAAGAACACGTGGAGCAAACAAACCACAAGTTACTCTATCAGGAAATCAGGTACTTCTTATAAACTTTAAATAATCATTTACCCCTTGTTCTATTTTTTTCATGTTATTTTTGCTTATTTTCCTTCAGGAATGTCAGATCTTTCAAACTAAGTTGCAGATTAGGATTCCTTTATGTTTCCAAAAGATGAATTAATACTTACGAAAAAACCTGATATATCTCTTCTGATCTTCCTTTACGCAATCGCAGTGTCCAAGCACCTGGATTTGCTTTCAGCTGAAAATACCCCTAAGAAAAACAGGAAAGTCACTCGTTCCATCAGCATTTCAGAATCAAACACGTACACACATAAACATCAATTATCCAACATTTGGTACTGCAGTCAAGGTTAGCAATCATTACCTACGGTCATATTAGCCCTGAAAGTAATGATGTGGCAGTGATGCAACCAGGTATCACCTTTCCTGTATGTCCTTATTAATGCCTTTCAGTGGTCCTTTTGTTTCATGCTGAACTCGAGCTGGATACAGAATTCCCGCTTAGAACAGTAAGCAAGCGAGCAGTAAAGAAAAAAATTACTAAGCTGACCCTAACCTGAAAAGCTTATTCAAAACTTTGAAGTTTGGTCTAGAACAACTTTTGGGCACCTTCCCAACTGGGAATCATGATTCTGTGATTTCCAGTTTCGGAACACTGCATACAGCTATCGCGATGTGAAAGCCAGATGAAGCAAGCTTTGGAATGTGAAAAATCATTAGAAGTTGAGTGAAAATAAAAGACTCACAGTTTATTAAGCACTAAGCGTTTTATTCCTTGGGATACAGTATTTACAGAGAACAGCAGATAGGTGATTGATCTTATGCATCAGAATTAATCTTTCCCTATCAAATTACCTTAGCTAATAGAAAATAAAGTTTTTGTTTCAGAAATCACAAGATCTCCTGGTCTACAGCCTGATGAAACCAAACATTACTTCAGATGACCAGAGGAATCCTCAGGTGTGGATTCATCCCACAGAGGATTTAATCACTTAACTGACGCATCTAAACTAGGAACCTTCTTTTGTCTGGATCATTATGTAACCAAAATGGTTATTTTAATCAGAACGTGATTCACACCTTACATTTGTTGGTGGAATCTCCATCTGAATATAACTACCTCCTACCACCTACTTAAGGCAATTAGATGCCCACTTTAGGTGCTTCAGATAAGGATCTAAAACTAGGCTATATCCAAACCTACGCTGGACCAGAAGAAGAGGGGGAGAAAGCTCAGCAAATTAGAAATGGACATCTGTTGTAGATGGCCTCAACTCCAGGATACTCCTATTACTTTTAGTATTACTAAGCTTGCAACATGGAGAAATGGATTTAAAGAACAAGGACCTCATGTAGAATTCTCATGAAGAGTATGTGATTGTAACAACTATTTCCGTATTTAATACTTACCAGGTTGGCCATCACTATGGTATCAACCATGACAGGGTTATTTTTTGTGCCCAGAGTAAACTGTAGCCCTCGAGGAGGTTGCCCCATTGTCACATCAAAGCAATGTCCCTCAAGCAATATATATTCCAGTTCATATTCTGCTATAACTGTACCTTTTATCTGTGGAAGGAACATTTAATCAACAAATTATAAACAATATGAGAAAAACAACATATTACAGTGACAAGTATCTGTGGGATTTACCTCACCTAAATTCAACTGTCAAAAAAAAAGAAAAAGACCTTTCCAGAAGGACCTTAATTAAATTAAATTTAAAAACAGGTATCCATGGTAAAGAGGATGAATCAACCGTCTGGAGGGACCTTCTCTCTACTGACTGCTGAGGAAACTGAGGCATCTCAACTTGGGTAAGGTAAATCCCAACCTTTATTTTCACAATACACCTTCCACACGCACAGCTTTGGTGGATCAAACACCCTCAATATTTTGCATATGTTTAGTGACTGAAACAAATCTAGAGATTTTGGAGATGAGGGATAGAAAATACAATTTTAAAAACTGTGAACTAAATAAGGATCAAATATATTTTAATCTATATTAATAAAAAACAATATATTCAGGTTTACTTGAAGATGTACCTAGGTTAAACCTATTATTACAAAAAAATATCTACAAGATAAAAAGATACAGAAAGCTAGCACACAGAATCCCTTAACTGCTTTATTTTTATCTAAAAAAGAGAATATTTCCATAAACGTTATAAAGCTCAACACAGCAGATAAATTGCTTTTGCTTGCATTCTGCTTTCTCATTTTTTTCTGTTTCTTTGCTGTCTTTTAAAACTTGTTGTTTTTTTTTTTAAGTAAGAGAATGTGAAAAAAAGACAATGAAAATAAAAACGGTAAAATACCGACCAAGTAATTACCAAAGGAAGCATTTCTGGAAAACAAGACACAAAAATCCTCAAAGACTTCCAACTCCCTCCTGAGCTAGAAGGTCTAACACAAGTTTTATGATGTTTGTAAACTATTACTTACATCCTGTAAATGAATGTTATCGAGATCACAAGAACTGTTTACTGATTCAACCAACCAGCTTTCAGGAGTGATCATGTTTAGAGTCAAAAGGGGTGATTCTGGCAATTCTAGGAATTTTGCCACAGGTTCTGAAGGAAGGTGCTTGTGGAGCCCATAAGTTAATTCTGGTTCCAGAACAAAACGATAGAAGCTGTTGAAAAAGAAGTGTTCAAAAAAATAAATTTACTGAAGCATAAAGTTCCAAACATGAAGTTCTTACAAAGTACTTAAAAAATATAGTAAATGTTTACCAAATTAATGATGTTTGGAGACACACTAGCTCCCTATTCTTTTGGAACACTCTCAGATAATACCTACAACATCTCAAATGGACTATTAGATGAACACAGATCTATTAGCTTTTGATAATTTTTTGCTGTGAAAATGCATAGTTTCTACTAATATTCCAAGAGTTCCAACTCTTACTCCATTTATTAATAGAATCATAGAATCATTTAGGTTGGAAAAGACCTTTAAGATCATCAAGCCCAACCTTTAAGCTAACACTGACTAGTCCACTGCTAAACCATGTCCCTAAGCACCCTACCTACATGACTCTTAAACACATCCAGCAATCATGACTCCATCACTTCCCTGGGCAGTCTGTTCCAGGGCTTTACAACCCTTTCAGTGAATAAATTTTTCCTAATATCCAACCTAAACCTCCTCTGGTGCAACCTGAGGCCATTTCCTCTCATTCCATCACTTGTTACTTGGGAGAACAGATCAGCACCCACCTCTCCACAACCTCCTTTGAGGTAGTTGTAAGGTGTGATAAGGTCTGCCCTCTGCCTCCTTTTTGCAGACTAAACAACTCTGGTTCCTTCAGCCACTCATGAAGAGTGGCCTGTGCTCTAGGCCCTTCACCAGCTTCACTGCCCTTCTCTGGACCCACTCCATCACCCCAACGTCTTTCTTGTATTGAGGGGCCCAAAACAGCACAGTATTGAAGGTGTGGCCTCACCAGTGCTGAGTACAGGGGGATGATCCCTTTCCTACTCCTGCTGGCCACACTATTCCTGATACAGGCCAGGATGCTGTTGGCCTTCATGGCCATCTGGGCACGCTGCTGGCTCTTATTTGGCCAGCTGTCCACCAGCACCTCCAGGTCCCTTTCTGTCAGGCAGCTTTCCAGACACTCTTCCCTAAGCCTGTAGCATTGCTGGGGGTTGTTGTGACCCAAGTGCAGAAACTGACACTTGGTCTTGTCGAAGCTCATACGATCGGCCTTGGCCCATCAATCCAAGTCCAGGGCCCTCTGTAGAGCCTTTCTACCCTCAAGCCCTCTACCCTTCCACTGGTAAAAGATCCTCATAACCAGAAAATAGCAATGATTTTCTTCTTTCCTCTACTGATATTCAACATAGCATGAAGAATCAAAACAGAGAAAGAAGAGAAATAAATATGGACAGAGTGAAAGCAACAAGCAGAGTGCTTCACATGAGAAAAAAAATGAAAAAGGGACATTTAATTACTACAAAAAGTTCCTCGTGTACCCAGCACGAGTAACACAATTCCCACAAAGTAGTCGGGCTGCACTTAATATGAAATCACTTCATATGAAGTCGGGCTGCATTTCATATGAAATCACTGCTGTAAGAAAAATATGACCAGTGTCCAGAGCAGACCACAGAATCAGAATGGTTTGAGTTGGAAGGGATCTTTAAAGATCATCTAGTCTTCCCATCCTGCATAGGCAGGGACATCTTTAACTAGATCAGGTTGCTCAAAGCTCCATCCAACCTGGCCTTGAACACTTCCAGGGAGGGGACATCCCCAACTTCTCTAAATGATGCTCTAACACCTGCAAAGCGCAGGCTGGCAGCTCTCTCTCATCATAAGATTCTAGGTACAATATCTGCCAAAGGAATGGCAGTGCTTAAACCTTCCTCTTAGAGGGAAAGGAATTCTCTCTGGGGAGTTCCCTTCAGTGAAAATGCCTACACCGAATTAGTGAACTCTAGTCCTTAGAGCCCGTTAAAATAAACTTCAATTTAAGGTAGGTACTTGCAGGGTAGAACATTCTTAACCAATTATAAAAAGATCTCAAATGCTGACTCTACATTTACTCAGATGACGTTCAGTGTACATAACGTATAAAATTCATTACACAGTAAGTGGACTGTAAGAAATGACCAAGTTAGGCAGACAATCTGACTAATCCACAGGCACAAAAGACTCTCCATTGATTACTCTAAGGATTGTTCATGGGAAGAACGTTTGATGGCCTAGATCAGAGGTCCTCAAACTACGGCCTGCGGGCCAGAAACGGCCCATCAGGGTCCTCAAAGTGGCCCGCGGGTCTTTACAGAACT
>JAVSBS010019182.1:20508-33180 GCA_033124195.1 Coracias cyanogaster
GCATCAGCGAGGTGCACGACTCCCCCGTCGTTTTTTCCAAACTATAGTCTGGCCCGCGACAGTGTCTGAGGGACAGTGGACCAGCCCTCTGTTTAAAAAGTTTGAGGACCCCTGGCCTAGATCACGCCCCTGTGATCCTGTGATTGACAACTTAGAACTAGAATTTTTCTCTAGACAAATGCAAGCTTCTGCAGTAACATTCAACTTACATTCAAAGAAAATAACTAATTGTCAAGGTTTAGGGTCAGTCCACCAGACCTGCAACAGATGCTCTCTGTTAACCACTCTTTCCCCTCAAAAGGGGAATGAGAAAGGAGATAAGGGATAGAGATTTATGGATTGCTGTTGTCCCCCATCCCTCCCCACAAAAAAAAAAGAATCCAGAAACACAAATCACGATTTAGTTTTTAAGGGAATATGTACTGTTTAGGCTTTTTTTTCCAACCAAGTGAGATAATATACTCATAAGAAAAGCTATAATCTACTCACCTCTTCAGTGGCACTTCTGAAAGCTTAGATCTGCAGTTCAAAAACAACCTGAGTTTCATGTTGATAACGTCTTTGAGTACCTACAGGAAAAAAAAAAAGAAACAGTGTGAGAAATGGTTCTTGGTAATCAAACTCTGAAAAAAGCAAAAGTTATCCTTCTGATATCCTGTCATTTCTCAAGCTTCAGTAGAAATCTCACATATTTTAAAGTTCTAAATATACCTGTATATTGAGGGATGTTGCCAGATATTCCAAATAAAGATTTGACCTTTTCTAAAACTGCATGATTTAGCACATGATATTCTTGATAGTCAAAACATTATTTTTTTTTCTCCAGTGATGCAGTTTTTTAAAGAGCAGCTATCCTCATTTTCTAGTGCTTGCATAAATCATATTATCACCATACATTGTATTTTCTAGAAGATTTTAAAGCACTTCAAAGTTTGTAAGTACAACATGTGCCTCTTATTCAATAGCCAATCTTAAAACAATGACTTTCGCTCTTGTTAAAATTATTGTATAGAGTAAATTGTTGGGTATAGTAAAGCTCAGGGAATTATTTTAATGCTTAATTATGTAATAATTTTAAATGCCAGCAATAGATTAATGAGGTATTAAACTATTCAAATCAACTTCAAGCAACTCCAGTAAGTTAAAATATTTCCACTTCTTTCGCAGTTTCCTCATCTGTTCATTTCTAAAATCCTCATTTTCTGGATGCTGTTATATAGGAACCATAAAATTAGGACAGTATTTTTTTCTTATTTCTGTGAGCAATCCATTTTGTTTAAAGTTAACAAAGTTAACAGTTTCTTTAAAGCACTCTTAAAAACCTTTACCAACTTATCTTCATTTGTGTGGTGTCTCTTTCACAATATCTCTCTTCTATTATAACTATTTTTTACAGTTTCCCAGTTCAACCCATGGCTACGCATGTTCTTTAGTGCTATAACTTTACGTAGTCTTAGGGACCTATTTTGCTCCTAGTTTCTCATTCTAGTCCTTTGTGTCACCTGAATACCATCACTGAAAACGTACTGAGCAAAAAATGAAGACAGTGGAAGAGCATAAGGCTGAGGACAAGCGATGAAGCAGGAAACAAGAATCTAAACAGCACTGAAAGAATAAGAAGGGAGAAGTATTCCATAACATGGCTTAAAGACCAAAATCAAAACAGACATCAGAGTGACTCAAGTATATATCTATCATTCAGAATAAAAAGCATTTGTAACCAGTGTTATCTGACCTGATCTACTAAAACATAACAAAAATTTTCAACATTAAAAAACAACTTCTCAAATAAAGATGTTGTATCCAAAATGGTGACATGGATGGCGTCAAAATTTAAAATATTTTCATTTGTTAATATTAAGCTTTCATTTTAACCAAGAATGGTGAAATGAAAGATCTGATCCTAGAGAAAAGCTGATACTTCTGAGGCCTGAAATATCAGAATTTTCATGAATTTTAAAAACGTCTTACTTTGTTTCACTATTATATATGAAAAGGGAGTGAATGATTCAACATTTGATACAAAAGGCATAAAAGGTTATGAAAATGGGAGGGGAAAAAGCAATGTAAGAATTTATGAAACTTTCATAATTACTGCAGAGAAAAAGATAAAACAGGATGCAGCAAAAATCAAGTTACAGGCTTCAGAATTGTAACAGACCATAAAGAGAAGACAAAATTTACATTTTTATAGGAAACTATAAAGGAATCTGAGGTAGAGTGATATTCTGCAGCCAGTGAAAAAAAGAAATCATTTTAGGAGCTATGTTTTAGGACAGTTTCTCTTCAGATGATCAATAGCTACACACAGTGGAAGACTTGTGGATATACTTGGTAGCATTAATCAACTGAGAAATACCCTTCTAAGAGCTGAAAGGTTTATAGTCCAATCTTCTTATGATGATATTACAGGTCAGATTTAGACCACCTCATTTAGGTAGCTTGGAAAACTAAGGTGATTTGGTTTAACAGAAAGAAGCATTTGCCTCTTAAGATTTTGAGATGGGAGATCCTTTCCCTCTATACTATGCAGACAATCTCCTCCTTTCCTTCTATAGACTATAAAGAACATGGCGTATCTCAATTTTAATTGCAAATAAAGTACTTCAATTATTAATTAGGTCATTCCCAGTTTTTAAATATGAACTTAAATAACCCAATATATATATTTAAATGTTGTTTACCCCTTTACTACACTGTACATGGAAATTAGAAAAAAGTTTAGTAAAATTCCTACAAATATGCAAATTAAAAGAAATGACCACCATCTTACAATCAATAAATGAGCCATCTTCTGTGCTTCTCTTGTCAATGGATCCACAATAGCAATAACATCATAGAATGGTTCATTCTGTTGGGGATCAACTTTTACTACGCTGTTAAAAAAATAAAATAAATAAGTGACATGAAAACTCCAAACTGAATTTGTGGAAATAAACATTTTTAGGCATGAATTTGTAATATCAGAAGCACTTTAGATTTTACTGCCTATGAAGCCATTTCCCTCATTTCGAGCAGTAATCATTATCCCTCCCTGTTATATCACTAGGAAAGCTAAATGTGAAAAGCAGTAAAAAATTTAGCATTTATCTACACAGTTCCATACTGGTTATTGATTAAATACAGGGCACATCACAAAATTATTAGAACAAAATAAAAGCACACTGCAAAATTTTTTAAATGGCCTTTTTGTCACTGGTCTACAGTATACTTCACCGGTATCTAGAATCACTAGATTTGACAAGTTCTGGCAGTGACACAATTAAAAAAAAACAGTGGAAAACATGACAGATGAGAAGTGTGAAACTTGATAGGAAGCATTAGCTTTATGCATCCCAGAATATAATTTTGTTTGATAACTTGATTAGACTAAGTCAAGGAGACCCTAATTAAAGTACTCTGGATCTACAAGAAGGAAATGTGAATAAGCCTGTGCTGTAAAAACACAAAATGGACTATCAGAATTTTTTTTCCACAAAATATTTACCGAGAAATATGCGTATGGTTGGTGAGTCAAACTGCCTCTGATATGGTAGTAGCACAGTACTGACTGTTATTAGTGTAACTTTGGACAAGGTGTTAGCTATTCAAAACAGGCTGCTACTGATTGCACTCCTTTTATTTTCAACAGCAGCCCATCAGCACAGCACACTAGAGCACCTTTACCAATAAAAACAAGTAAGGATTTGGAAACAGCGTTACAAAAACTTTTATTTTCATCATGGTTCTTGTGTTATCCTATGCTCCTTTAAAAAGTGCATCTGTCTGCTCCAGAAAGCTTGCCCCAGCTAAGCTTAAATTATCTACAGCTACTGTTAGTATCCCATTACAAAGGGGACAGGATTCACAGATGATTGACATTTTAGGTCTCATTCATTAACAATGACAACAAAAGACGCTGCTTAGGGCATATTCACTTTCCAAATTTAAGATCAGAAGCACAAGTAGCCAACATTCAAGTTAAGTACTCGTGCTTTTGATCTTAGACCCTAATATGAGCTCACCAAGTGTAAATCTGTTAACTGATGACAGTCTGTTCAGTTTTTCTTAAGGAACTGGGGGCCAATGAGCCCTATAATTTGCACTTCAATGTAATCTAGTTGTAGTAGCAGTATATTCAGATGTGGTCAAGAATGACACTGCTAAGCCACAAACTGTTATATAGGTATAAGTACGTGTATATTAGCCTTGACAATAGTGCTCAAGGTCCACAGAAAAAGCTGTGCTAGAGTTTTCCACACTAATGAAAATTAACAGGGGCTTCTTTTAGTTCAAATCTGTGAAACTACTTCTAATATTTTAGTAAGTGTGTGGACTCCAGGTTTTCTAAGTCCAGATCACCACTTTTATTCAGACCAATTGTAATCACTCTTTTTGCAGCTAAGGATAAGGCTGGAAAATCATTAGGCGTTACTAATTAATTTATTAAGAAAGAGGTAACGATGAACTACACTAGGGCAGAGGAACAAGTTATTCATACAACCATGGAATCAACAGCTTCTTTTAAAACTGGAACGTTTACTCAAGTTCCCAAAGACCTTACGTAGTCATTGGTACATTCTAATTTTAATATGAAAGTATTGTAAGTGCATTACCATGACAGATAGAACTTACCTGTGCTGCTCTTTGAGGAGTTCAGTATCTTGTCTCATCTCTGTTTTAGGCAAAGATGACAGTAGGGCATCTATTTTCATAATCAAGTCACTGCCACTATATTAAATAAGGCACATAGAATTTGGTTTTCATTAGAAAAGGAGTAAAACATTCACTTTTTAATGTACAACTGTCTGCATAAGGGATATTTTAAAAGCCCACATCCCAAACCTGGGCTCTTTAAAATGATTATCACCTTGAGATTTGTAGCTTTGATGTATGTAGTGCATATAGAATGTATATATCTAAGTATGTAGTATGAAGAGTATTATGACTGTATATTTGAACGTTTGTTGATATGTCCTGTGCAAAAGGACTGTTAATTTGTCACAGGAAATAAACAAGGCAGTACATCATAAAGCCTCAAAATGCAAAAGAATTTTACCTTTTACTACTGTTTCCCATCTCTTTGACAATAGCTTTAATCTTCTCTGCTGAGGTACTGTATGTTATTTTTTCCAACAAACTAAAGTCTTCTGCATAGAATTCATTTTCATTTAAAGGACCCAGTACCTTAGATAGAGGGAAAAATGTTACTAAGAATAGAATATCCCAATAATGTTTATTCTGTAAGCAAAAATATACTAATATTTTAAATGAATGCACTATCTTCAATATGTAACCCCCAGCCCTATATACATCAATATTAATAACTATATAGTGCTACACTGTATAGTAACTATGCAGGATTAGGTTTTTACAGTTACATAACTACAGCTAATTATCAATCACAAGCAACAGCTACCCTGGAAATATCCATGATATTTTTCCTTATGCATACCTTTGTAGAGGAGTACACTATTTCGAAATAACAAACCTAAGTTTAAAAGCTCTGTTAGGTACATTATTTTAAACTAAACTTCAAATTACTATCTGCCTACCGCAGTCTTTAATTTTGTTAAGTTCTGTGAACACAATCTCAACTTCTCAAGTCTTCTCAGAAGAAGAATGGATAGAAAGGAAGAAAAGAGCAAAGGATAAGACATGCAGGCTATCCAGAGACAAGAAACACAACTGCTATGTTTTTTTGGTGTCTGAAGGAAAAGAAGGTGCCTTGAAGTCCCAGAAAATAGCTTTAAGGATGTTTGGATTTCCTACTCATAGTTTACCAGGCTAAACTGACGCAAGTTAATGTCAAGAGCCTGCAGGGCTTCCAGGATGTAGAATGTCATGATATAAGCTTTGTGCTGAATGCCTCTCTCCCAAAATTCAACTGCTAGTAGAATTGAGACGTCATCTAACAAAATTCCACTTCTGAACTTCTTACTAATATTAATGATGCATGAGATAGACAAAACCATAGCATGATTACGAAATACCGTGCTACTTTTGTAGAAGTCATAATTAGGAAAAAAAAAAATTGCTTATAAAAACAAAACTTCTGGGCTGAAATAGCCAGGACAGAAATGAAGGATATCCCATGTCTTTTTAAAAAGTAATCTTTTAAAGTGAGAGCACACTTTCAGATAGATGACTATGCATTATCAAATTTATCCAAGTATTTTTAAGAAGTATGTTTCCTCAAAACTTAAATGTGACATAATTTGAGCTTTCAGAATATACATACAAGAAATTGAAACAACAAAAACCATATACTTTTATCTGAAAATTAAGAATTAAGACTACAGAACAACTTAATATTAATAAACAGTTTGGGGGTTTAGAGCTTCAAATACTATCCTAGTCTTTTATAGGTAACTTCAGGATCAAAAAATACTATTTCTATTTATTTACTTAGAGAATTTTGCCAGATTAACACTTAAGTAGCTGTGGGAATAACATACATATAGTAGCTTCAATGGAATGGAGATAATAAACAAATTAGGAGTAAACAAAGTAAAAACCAAAGCAAACATTCATACCATTCTCTAACAACAGGCTGAATAAATGGGAAATCAATATAATGCTTTTTTTTTTTTAGCTTGAAACTGAAGTTCCAGGAAGTAAAAAATATCTACAAAAAGACTGAGAGTTGACTTAATTTCCTGCTTACCCTGCCATTGCTCACAACAGCCATTTGCCCAGGAAGCAGCTTAAGAACCTCCTGGCAGAACATCTGGTGGGTTTTAATTAAATCCAGTCCTAAAGTGTTGTACTTCTTCTCAAAAGCATTGTCATCCATTCCCTAAAGCAAAGGCAAAGCATGACATGGCAGAATGTTTCAACAAAACAACTTTATAACAGCTGAAGTAATCAAGTATTTTCTTCAAGCTATGTGGTAACTAGAAATCAAAATAAAATAACAACCTCAGGTTCAGCGTAAGTACACGGTCTCCCAACTAGCATGTGCGCTTTTTACCCTTGGGCAACTGCAAATAATCATGAGAGGCAAGCTGAGCTACAGGTAAGCACTTTTTCTACAATCCAGCACACAGCTGCATGGCAAACAACATTCTCTGTTAATAACTTAACTGTATTCTCACGTTTAGGAAAAACTTACCAGCCATTTTAATGTGGTCATTGGATAGAGCTTCAACATGTTTTGGGGAAACCAACATTATTCATTAAGACACAACAAATCAAAGTTCAAAGTAGGAAAAAGTTGCCAGAAACTTTGCCACGCTTACAAGAGCAGTCTGCCTCACCTGTCAAAATTGTCCTGCTATATTACCCTACTGATCCCTATTTCCTCATTAGAAATATGCAGACCATGCAAATAGATTCATTCCGATACAAATAATATAACAAAATAAATCAGCAACATGCATACACTGCTTAATTAGCTACCTTTATGTCTTTCAAAATTTATTAGACAACGCAGTGAGAGCATGACTCAAAACAGCTAATTTGTTTTCCAGTAAAGTGCCAGAGAGTTCTATTAGTCTTTCAAATCTTCCTGTTTAAAAATACTACCATTTACAGCTCCTTCTGAAACAAAAACAGTAGTCTGCTGCTGTTAATGGATAATTCAGCTCCAGTCTCTGTGAGAACTTTGAAATCAGCAATGTTTGTATTTTAAACCAATGAACTTTCATAGAAACACACCATAAAATATGGTTCAAATAAGCTCATTAACATCAACCGCTTCAGCCTCTGCCTATTAGTGCTCAACAACCACAACAGCAAGGTAAAAACAGTTGCTTCTGAAGTCTTAATACTTGACAAACATCAATACTGTAATTTTAATTATGAGAGCACTAAAACCAAGATAAGTAAACAATTAAAAATAAGTTATTTTCCCCTCCATAACCCAGTATCTGTACTCTGTAGTTTTCAGTACTCTTGTATTTTCTTCCTTTACTTTAAAGAGATTCTCTACGCTTCCTCCACATAAGTTGTCAAAAATCCAAATCTGCTTGAGCAGAAAGTATATAAGGGTTATAAACTTCACAGCATTTGGCCAAACACTGTTACTCTTAACAGCAACTCTTTTCAATAAAATACATGTAAAATGAAAAAGAAAGTAAGCTAATTTAGTTTGCACTCACTGGGATGAGGAATTTAGCAATTTTAGTTCCGGCAGCAAGAGATTTTGCTGTCTCTTCCTTACTGAGTTTACTGAGGAAACTTTTCAAGTTGCTGTTGTTTTGGGTCAGAAAAGCGGTCAAAATTCCTCTTGCAATGGCTGTGTTATCTTCCTTTATTTTTGATGAAGGATTGTTCAAAACCCCAACTCGTGTATGACTGCTTGTTTTCTGGGAAGAAAAATATAGATAATACACAATTTTACAGTTCCATCTGTTGTTACCTAATGTATTCATACCTATCATAACTCTGCAAAATGCCCTTAAGTTTTTAATTTTTTTTGCCACTATTTGTCTTTAGAAAACATATATCAATGCCTAATTCAGAACTTCAGCTAGGAGCAAAAATGATATTAGTAAGGATTGACCTAATCTGTAATACACATTTTAAATAAAAGGGGCTTTTTTTGAAGGAACAATTGCCTTTAAGCATTCTTTAGAAGGGTATTTTTAACAAAGCACATACACAAGTGTTCATTTACAGGCTTCAGAACAAATTTTGTAGATGCTTTCCTATCTTTCAGAAACTATCAAACTATGCAAAAAATAAATTCAAGAAAATGTATCCACTTAATACTTTAATTTTAATCAGCAGGAAATTTTTTCACTTGTTAAAATCAATTTTACTAAAGAGAGTGATGATTCTAAGGTAGGATCAAATAGCATCATTAACTGCAGAAAAGGTAAATTGACTCCATTGCAGTAAAAAATCCAAAAATAAGGAATGAAATCACTTGTATTCAACATATTCAAACAGCAACCTTTAAACTGCAGCCCTTGAGAAAAGTTTTGTTAAAACACTTGAAAAGCTTGAAAAAGTGTACTTTAAAGTGCTCCTCAAAAGCTTGCTCTCACTGGAAAGAAGACAGGTAGCGTACTAAGATACATTTGGAGACACATGGCAAGTCAATCAAGGGAAGTTCTTAATCTCCTCTACTCAGTGCTTGTGAGGCACCTGAACTCCTCTGCCTCATTTTGGTCCCTCCAGTGCAGTAAGGATGTTGAGATGCTGGAGATGCTTCAGCAAAGGGCTACCAAGGTGGTCAGAAGCTTATGAGGAGGCATTGCAGAAGCTGGGCTTGCTCAGTCTGGCAAAGAAGAGGCTAAGGAGAACCCCAACAGCAACCAACAACTACTGAAGGGGGAGTGAAAAACATGAGAGGGCCAAACTCCTCTTGGTAGAGGCAAAAAGTCTAATAATGGGTAATGGTCACAGACTTTGGCCTGACAGGAACTACACTATGGAAGGCAGTGCACCACCAGAGCAAATTGTCAAGGGAGGGGATAGAGTTGCCTCCTTGGAGGTTTTCAGGACTCCTTCAGACAAACTTACAGCTGACCTGATCTAATGATGGCAATAATCGCACTTTGAGTGGGAGGCTGAACTAGATGACCTCCAGAGGTCTCCTCCAGCTAAGACATCTCTATTTTTTTCAAATGAAGTAAAAACATTTATGTAGTTTTCAAAATATTATATATTAGCTGGAACAGTTAAAAGCAGGTTCCGTTTGGCTACTTCCCCTCCCAGATTCTTGCACACTTTTCTTCAAATGCTTATGGCAAGTCATGCACAAGAGGTGTCTGGGCCAGTTCTGCATCTATCAGAAATTCTACTAGACCATGACCCAACAGACAAAAGGGACTGGAAAGGAGCAGAGAATCCCTGTGCAAATAGACAAACTTTAAAAAAAAAACCAACCTATTTTTGTCAAAAACTCAGAAATCACTAGACCAAGCAGTACGTGAGGTTTATCTAAATTTAATCTATGAATTGGAATGAAGATAAGCATTAAACGGCTATTTCATAGAAGATCCAACAAACCTTTTTCAGAATGGCTTTTTCTAATGTTTTTCCTAGATTCTTCTCACTAACACCTGAGGATTTGCCCAGACAGTTCTCACTTCCTAGTTGGGAGCTATGGCACATTTTCCCCACTGAAGGGGAGCAAAAAGATGAAACTACAGAGGAAAAACATCTGTCAAGCTTGGGTCACAGATCTAGCAGTCAGAGAAATGAAATGTTTTCCTGTAACAAGGACATGTACTGTATATTTCTCTTTGTGGTTTAAGCCTCTTTTAAAGACGCATTTGGTATCAAACACTCCCTGCAACATGCCAATTTTATAATTCCCTTAGGGTGGTTCCTGATTAGTAAATCTCGATGTCTTCCCAATTTCAGTCTAATTACTCTTCTAACCTCCCCAGAGCTGAGGGGTTTGTTGTCATTTATATTCACGTGATATTTACTTGTATACCTTAAATCCTATTACTAATACTGAAGAACTTAAAAATAAGCAAACTCATAAATGTGGATGGATTCTCTTAGCATATTAAAATAATCATAAAAGAATAAATCTGTCTCAGAAGAATACAAACAGTATGTGGAAAAAAGCTCACTTCACGGCCACAGCTATATTATACAACACAGGAGAATGCTGCATAATGCTTCACATCAACAAGCATTACCCTAACTTCCTAACTTTTGGCCCTGGCAACATGCCGGGTTACCTCATAGAACGTTGTTAATTGGGAAGAAATTCACCCTTTTAAGGCACAGAATCATAGTTTGTCTCCTGTGTCAGGACATTATGAACCAAATAATCATTTACAAGCCTGTAAGATGCCAGTGCTGCAGGAGAGCAGAGCAAAATGAAAGCACAGGCTTGTAAGTCTGCACTTGATATGCAAAAAAAAAAAAAAAATCATTACACCTTTACTTAACAGTATAATTTTGGAATGTGCACAGTGTTGTTAAGAACATATTCATAATAATTATTTCAATAAAAGCCGCTACAAACTCACCAGGTGTTTCAAGGCATTAGAAAGCAATCGTCTCCCAGCTGGCTTATCAAAATCAGCAATAATCCAGACAGTAACAGCATATAATGCATCTTCCCCTGAAAATTAAAGATAATCCTGCTTTACATTCTGGAGAATCTTCTCGCGAGTAATGAATAATGAATTCATCCTGTTTAAGATTATGAAGTTTGTGTATATTCGACTGCCGACTTCAAGTTTGAGACTAATCTTTGCCACATCAGGATCTTTTGCCCTCTGAATTGACGTAAAAATCTTAGGAGTAATTTATCATTTTAATATGAGAGACTCACTCAAACAGCCAACCTAGTGTCATACCACTGAAACAAGACAGGCCTAACTAATAAGATCGCTCAAATTAACAAGACCTGCTTTACCAGAGGTTTCTTGTGAACATTTGATGGAGGCTGGTCATATAGCCGAAAATGAAGACAATTAAGTAGTTATAAGGTTGTGTGAATTAGGCCATGCACTCTCCCTGGCAGCAAAGGGAGAGTCCTTCAGCCAAAGGCAGGACAAAACTTAGCATTTCCGGACACAAACTGGAATATACCAAATACAGTCCAAAGATAATAAACTATTGCTCAGGTGTATATGCAGAAAATTTCCCTTTTTCCTGGTCTACAGCCTCCTGTTCTTTATTATTCATAGAAGGACAATGGTACATGAAAAATTCTGCAAAATTATCTGTAGAAGAGTATCAGTCTACTCAGGTCTATCCTATATCCCCTAAAAGGTAATATGTACAGACAGGAATTTTACAAGATTCTGGTGAGATTCTAGGAAGAGGTTATTATTAAGTGATGCTGCAGTCAAGAGAAACACACTGGGGACGGACATTTGAAATGTAGATTCCAGCTTAAAGGTTACAGGTTGTACACAGGAGATCTTAATCTTAAAAATGAGCCTCCAGGCTGACAGCCAGTAATCATTTGACAACTAGCTGTGTTGTAGACAGAGAATCAAATAGAGTCAAATAATTTTATTCTAAAGAAATGTAAGCATATGGCATTTCTTTTTGATATTGGAAGAAGTAAAAACTATGCTAAGACTGCATAAAAATTACTGAAAGAATAGCACTTTGTATTATTCTCTCCCCTGATAGACGGATGTAAATGAGCAGTTGTTTAACTGCCTACTCCTAGAAGTTAACAAGGTACAGACTACTGCAAAATTCCATGCAGTATTATACCCTGTTGTAATTTCTTCTAATTCCAAGGGAAACTACTTGCATATGCAAGAAGAATATTTTACATCAAAAAAATTTTAAATGTACAAAGAAGTGTGAGTTTTAGCAAGATAAACTGTATAAATGAGTGACAATCCATCCTAATATATGTATTTTTTCTTTTCTAAAGAAAGACAAAGCTTCAGATATCAAAATGAAACAACCTAACTAGAGGAAAAATAAAGAGAAATTGAATGTTAATAAATAAGAAATAAAATCAATTATTCCTTAAATTGTAGAAGTACCTAATTTTGAGACAGATATACATAGACTATACATCCTTCACTTGATAATGCTGCAACTAAGAGTCACTTGAAAACTGAATATACTCTCTTTAATATCCCCAAGTAAAACCACATTAGTATGAAAATCGAGTCTGTTTTTGAAGCTGCAAAAGTCTTGTAAAGCTTCTTAACTTCATGTCTGTAAAACATGGGGTGGATTGAAAATTGGCTGAAGGACAGAGCTCAGAGGGTTGTGATCAGTGGCACAGAGTCTAGTTGGAGGCCT
>JAVSBS010019182.1:33280-55749 GCA_033124195.1 Coracias cyanogaster
CTTAATTTTGTGTCATCTGCGAATTTACTGAGGGTGCATTCGATCCCCTCATCCAGGTCATTGATGAAGATGTTAAACAAGACTGGTCCCACAACTGAGCCCTGAGGGACACCGCTTGTGACCGGCCACCAACTGGATTTAACTCCATTTACCACCACTCTCTGGGCTTGGCCATCCAACCAGTTTCTAACCTAGCGAGGAGTCCACCTGTCTAAGCCTTGAGCTGCCAGATCTTCTTTTCTTTCCCTGTTTGGAAGCAGGAGCTCTCCTAGGAGCTCTCTCCAGACAAAGCCATATTAAATAACAGTTTATGAGAGTTTATTGGATAAAATTTGGAGATGATTGATGACACGATTGCTACTGGTTGTCTATGAGATGTCTCAAGCTTTCAGCTTCTCTGCTAGGAGTTCCATGTGTAATACTGCTACACAGAGCTCATACAAGGCAGGTCTAGAGACTCACAGTGTTTAAATGTCCCTTTCAACAAGAATATTCATGGTACACTAGGGATTGCTAGAGCTGAGCTTTTACAGAAATATCTGTTACTTAAATTTTGGTTAGGTTTGGTTTTAAAATCAAAGTATGTATGTGTATATTCCATGGCAAAGAATCAAATCCCCTTGATTTTTTATAGAACTGTTCCACAATATGATATTACTATGTAAGCATCAACTCTAAGCATAGAGTGGGGAGGGAAATGCAATATTCAGCAGAAGTGCTAAATTTCAAAATACTTGAGATAGTGCATACACCTGTCCCCAGACTATTCCATACCTTTTCCAGTTAGGGCTTCAAGTATGTCTGTGGCTAACTTAAAGCTTAGCACCTTTGTCCCAAGAATTAAAATAGCACGTCTGAAGGTACACCAGCACCTATCACATTACACTTCAGGGCAGAAAGGTTTGTGGAGAGTAGCTACTACCTGCCGTAGTGCAGCAGAATGAGGTAGATATAGAAGCCCTGGCATGGGTCAGACCAAACTCAAATACAGCTTTATAAGGATATTACAGAAATTTGTGAGGGCTTCAAGCAAAATAAACTTAGACTCTTCCCTGGAAATACATTTGCAGGAAACAGCATAGTCCCACTCATCAGAGAACACGGGTTTGCTGCTGTTGGAGGTGGTTCCTCACTGAAATATCAGTGTACCTAATGCAGAATTGAAGACATGAGAATAAGAAATTTTGTAAGCTTCCCACTTTGAGGAATTTTTAGCATTTAGGAAATGACTCATCGAATAAGTATTTTTGCATACTTTACAGTTCAAAGCTTAAGGGCGGTCCTCTTTGTATGCCCTTTTTGTCTTTCAGGGCAATTATAATTACTGTAGAAAGCCTCATTGTAGTGATTAGCTTTATATCAATGGGTCTTAAAGCACCACCTAAAGGAGCTAAGGATCGTGATCCCTGTTTAGTGTTTGAGGAAAGAGTCAAGAGATGATAAAGAGGCTGGTAAAGGATAGCTGGACGAGTGTAACAATGGCCAAAGCAGGAACAGAGCTGAAGACCAGCCTCCTACATTATCCAGGAAGCTGTTCTTCCTCAGTCTTTCCTTTCTCATGAGGTTTTCTCCCAAAGATTAATATTCAGGTTGTATCATTTAGTTCTGTGTGTTTCACTGACACAGAGAATTGCATAGCATGGATTTTATATTTAATGCAGCACTTAAACATGTATTTAAACACTGAGCAACTGTCTCCCCTTGAAGGCTGGTGCTCTTCACCCAGATGTTTTTGTGCTGAATCAGACATTACTGGGTCAGATTCGCGGGACAAAATGAATTTTCCTTTCCCTTTTCCTTCTGTTTAAAACACGAAAGATGTTTCTAATCCAAATGCATCTCATCACCAGCTAGGTACAAACTAAGCCATCTACTACCCCTGAAGGATCATTCACATCATTGAATCTGAGCTGCCTTTAGTGATGTCTTGAGTGCAGAGGTGACTTGTGGTGACCGGTAGCCAATCCTATGTGTCTCAGGGACTCCAGACTAGGTAGGAAAGGCCTTTTGGCTGTTTATGGAGAGAGAACATACCTTCTTTTTTTGTATGCGTGGTTAAACTTGTCAATAAGAGCATGTCAGCCTGTCTCAGTAGAGGTTACTCTAGCGGGTGGCGTTGCTGAAGCCTGGGTGTGCACAGGAATGAATCATTCAAGACAACACTGGTTTTATACGATGTTCCACAGCGTGTCCTCGGAATGGGGAGAGCTGACATGTTGTTTGAAAAGGTCACTTAAAACCTATAGGCAGTTGGCAATTATTAATATTTATTACTCGTCTAAAGAAGTTTACGTGCAGATACTTACTCCTTAAAGGTTGTGAGCTGTGGCAGATAAAACTGATAAAGTTCCTGCTCTTATCTGTTAGGAGCTTTTTCCCCTTTCTCTTCCTTCTTAGAATTTATTCTGTGCATCTTTTTTTTTTTTCTAGTTTTGCTGAACAATTTGGAAGTGAGGGGAAATTATATTACTATTATTTGGAGCTACACAATTATACTATTAAGGTTAATGATGCCAGCAATTAAAAGGCATCTAGTTATTTGGAAACTGTCAGTTGGGACAAATTGTTCTTTAATGTCTCTACACTTGGATTACTTTGATGGGAATGTAGGAAATTGGTAGGTCAGTGCAATATTTCTTGTTGCTTTTTGCTGTCAGGAAGCTTTCCCTGCTGTCCTTGAAAAGTATTGTAGGAAAGTATAAACCACATTATACCACCCCTTATCTTTCTTTTGGGTATTAGTTACAAATATTCTCATTAACTCTCCGTCAATGAATTATGGACCAGCTATTTATGGTATAGAATTATAAATTGTCTGGGACTGTTTGTGCTCTTGGGTTTTTGACTCTGAAATTTGCTTCTTTTATACAAAACTGTTAGCTGTAAAACTTGTCTGGATTTCTAAGCGATGAGTGGCTTTGTCATGTATGCCTCACAGATAAAATTTTCCCTTTCTGCAAGATATTGGATTGCTTGAAATTTTTTTGACTCATGAAAAATAATTGCAAATACCAGGCGAGTAGCTCAGCTGTGCTCATATGGAGCCACAACTCCACATGCAGCCAAGAGGGAGGAATATCTTTAAGCTTGAAATTTTGCAATCACTATTTATAAAGTCCACAGTAGTTAAAACTTAGGTGTCAACATCGATGTTTTCTGCCATTCCAAGCTCCGTTTTGGCTATTCACTGGACATTGCTCAGTGAGCAAGTGTAGTGATACCTGTGGTGCATTTCCCTGGAAGATTGTCAGGTTTATTTTGGGCAATTAGATGTGACAACATCAACGTTTAGAGTATTGCTTGTATTCCGTGTACTTAGTAAAGAGAACAGCTGGTTAATACTGATAATATATTGAAATGAGCACATGTGGATGCACAAGCACATACAGTTATCTGGGGAATAGTTGGCATGATTTTATGATGCTACTCTCGTGCCAGCTAACAATTAAAGGTTAAGAAGAAGGTTGCATTTGTTTCAAAGTCTCCAAGTGGTAAAACACAATGAAAGATCAATGTCTTGATCTAGGAGACACTTCAGGTTAAAACACTATTCGGCTGCTTGAAGTTAAGAACAGCATCGGAGAAGGTAGTTAAAACTGCGCTGCAAAATATTAACAGTAGCAGTAATAGCGGGTGGATGCTCAGCTACCCAATCTGTGCAACTTCCAGTGAAAAAAAATCCACAACAAAACCCGAACTGTGTATTGCACTTTATTTTCAACACAAGTGAAATACAGTGTTCAAGCAGATAGTGGTCTTGGAATTAGAGCAGCGCTAAGGATGAGCTAATGCACTAATGGTGAGCTTCCCTGAGAGCCCATGCAAAGGACCTGATTTACCTACTGGCTGTAAGTGGGGTACTTGCTGCAAGTGCTCCATTTCTGTGTTCCTTTAAAGGTGTGAATATGTTTTCTTGATCTGTCCTGCAAAGCAGAGAAGCTGGAATGGAGCCAAATGCAGAAAGATTTGGAGAAGTTTTTTTTTTGTTGTTATACCCTGTTTCAGCTTCCCTGCCACCCTTTTCCCTTCCGTTTAAAGGAAAATAAAATCTCACAGAGTCTTATACTCAGAAGTAGTTGGTTTTAAGCAGCGAAAAATGTTCTTTAGAGTTTTACATTCATTGCAAATACGGATCCGGTTTGCAAGCAGGTCCCTGGACTAGCTTAAGTCTGAGTTTTACAAGATATGAAAAATCCTTCCACTTTTAATAAGAAACTCCAAAAAATGGTTTCTTCCCCAAAGGCTAGAAAATGTAAACTATTGATTCATTTTTGTTTTCCTAAATAATGACATAGTTCAATATAATTATCCAATGAATATTGTTTATTTTGTATTAATATTTAATTGCTCATGTGAAACAATTATCCAGGTTTTTGCAACAACTTTGAAATCTGTTTAGGAAAATAAATACAGTAATTAGAAATTAAAAGTCCTGTTGCTCAGTGTAATAACAACATTAGTTTTAAGCAATAAAGTGGAGCTAAGCTTTACTCTTTAATTACTATTATTATTATTTTTCTTAATATTATGTGCCCCATGCCTATTTCCTGCCTGAGGCATCACAGTTGCAGAAGCTGGTCCTGAGACTATCTCCAGCCAGTTTTGCATGTCCACGATGATGCATAGTTTATGAAGACCAGGTGACTGATTACACTAGTAGAATGAAAGGGTAAATGAGAAAACATTTAACTAACCACAGGAAGCCTAATTATAATCAAAACTGAGTTATATTTTCTCCTAATTTCTGAAATCTTTTTGGCATGGGAATTACTTCTGCATCACTAGCTGTAATTGTTTCTTAAGATATATAAACCTTCTCACAGTTGCAAGTTTCAGCATCAGATGGGAGAATCATCTTGGGCAAAGGCTTAGTTGCAAAGCTACTAATTCTGGATGCTGTAGGAGTGTAGCCTCTCACCTTGGTCCGTAGGCTACTTTTCTCAACCGCAGTTTTGAATTCAAATACATGCATGGGTTTTGGATTTCCCAGCACAATGGTTTCAAATCTGAACTTTGTAGCTTGGGTGGAACTATGTTTTAGGTGCAGGAGAAATAATTCTATAGTATGCTCTTCTACGAGAGCATGACTGGCTGGGTAGATGAAGGGAGAGCAGTGGATGTCATCTCCCTTGACTTCAGCAAGGCTTTTGACACCGTCTCCCACAGCATCCTCATAGATACGCTTAGGAAGTGTGAGTTAGATCAATGGACAGTGGGGTGGATTGAAAATTGGCTGAAGGACAGAGCTCAGAGGGTTGTGATCAGTGGCACGGAGTCTAGTTGGAGGCCTGTGACCAGTGGTGTTCCTCAGGGCTCACTGCTGGGTCCAATCCTGTTCAATATATTCGTCAATGACCTCGATGAAGGGATAGAGTGTACCATCAGCAAGTTTGCTGATGACACAAAACTGGGAGGAGTGGCTGACATGTCAGAAGGCTGTGCTGCCATCCAGCGAGATCTGGACAGGCTGGAGAGCTGGGCAGAGAGGAAGTTTAAAAAGGGCAAGTGTAGGGTCACGCACCTAGGGAGGAATAACCCCCAGCAGCAGTACAGGTTAGGGGCTGACCAGCTGGAGAGTAGCTCTGAGGAAAAAGACCTGGGAGTCCTGGTGGTCAACAGGCTGACCATGAGCAAACAGTCTGCCAAAAAGGCCAACGGCATCCTGAGGTGTATCAAGAGAAGTGTGGCAAGCAGGTCGAGGGAGGTTCTCCTCCCCCTCCACTCTGCCCTAGTGAGACCACATCTAGAATATTTTGTGCAGTTCTGGGCTCCCTGGTTCAAGAGGGACCGGGAGCTACTGGAGAGAGTCCAGAGAAGGGCTACAAAAATCATTAGAGGAGTGGAACATCTCCCTTATGAGGAGAGGCTGAGGGACTTGGGACATTTTAGTCTAGAGAAGAGAAGACTGAGAGGGGATCTTATTAATGCACACAAATACTTGGGGGGTGGCTGTCAGGAAGATGGGGCCAGTCTTTTTTTGGTGGTGCCTGGTAACAGGACAAGAGGTAATGGGCACAAGCTTCAATATAGGAAGTTCCACTTAAACATGAGGAAGAACTTCTTTACTTTGAGGGTGGCAGAGCACTGGAACAGGCTGCCCAGAGAGGCTGTGGCGGCTCCTTCTCTGGAGATTTTGAAAACCCGTCTGGACATGTTCCTGAGCAACCTGCTCTAGGCAATCCTGCTCTGGCAGGGGGGTTGGAGTAGATGCTCTCCAGAGGTCCCCTCCAACCCCTGTGATTCTATGATTGTATGATTCTATGAAAACAAAAACCAACCAGCCATGACATCCATCCCATTTCAAAACTACAAGATCTAAAATACCTATCCTGTTCACCATAATTTGTGTTTATAATAGTAGGATATGACCTGACTCCTGAAAGAAGATACTGGGATATTGGGAAATTTATCTTTTTACATTAGATCCTTGGGATACTTACTTACTTGGGATATTTTACTGGCAAATTTCAACAATTTGTAACACCCACATATATATATACATATTTATATTAAAAATATGCATATATGTAACCCATATAGAAAATGAATATACCCTTTTTTGTTAAATACTTCATGCTTTCTGAAATTACAGCACTTTTATCTTGTGAGTCCAAAAAGGAGAAAGTAGAGAAGTCTTCCACATCAAATGGAACTGCAAAATGTAAAACACAACACGTTAGACTTAAAAAAAGGCAAATGGTAACAACAGCCCGTCCAAGAAAAGTAGTTACCAGATGTGGATCTGAAATGTATGTATCTTCTTTCTGCTCCAAGAATAGTGGGGTTTATACGGGAAACTACATTGTGCTGATCCATAAGAAAATCCATTGCATTCATATGATCATTTAACAAACCCTGTAGGAAGAAAAAAAAAAAAATTAAATCCGTACTTCCATAGTTTCAAGATAAACAAAGATCAAATATTTGTATGATCTTTCAACTGATCTTAAAGCTTCTGTATACAAGTTATGGACAATGTCAAGTCAAAAATGTATAAATATCACACAGACAGTATTTCAAAATATCAGCTACAGATTTTTCAATGAATAGCTGCAGTACATCCTCAGTTTCTGGTTGAAAAATTCCAGAGAATTACTATATGCTTAGTTGATCCTTCAACCTTGTATAATATAAACCTATTATTTCAAACCCATGATCGCAAATTAATGTAACAATGTAATTTCAGTTCTAGTATTATTAATTTCAAGTCACCTCCTTATAAAAAAATTGATATATAAATATGACTCAACTCACTGCCAAATATTTCATCTTGCATTCATTCAGAAATGTTAAACATACCATGAACATTGCCCTCTGGAAGAACCCGGTGGCATCAATAATCCTCTGAAGAATAACTGTCTCTAACTCTGCAGCATCCATCTCTTCTCTGTTAAAGGGCACGCCATTAAACAGAGCTTGAGGCAACGGACCCAGGCCAGTCTTTTTATAAAAGGTTGCTCCTGCCTGATCATATCAGAAATATCACAGAATTAAATAGACTGTGGATGACTGTAGCAAAAAATGAAACTAATATCAAGAGGCAATGAATTCTAATCTCCAAGCACTATTCACTGTCACACCTTCTCATGAGCAGGGACAAAACAGGAAATGTTTGGAAACCAAATGGGATGCAAAGGACTCATTTCTCAAACAGAATAACACAATAAATTATAGTTCTATATATGGTGGTTTCAACTTCTGATTTATCATCTTGCTGAGAAATATTTTATTTTGCTTAACACTCTTAGCAAAAAAATATTAAGTAAATAACATTTGACCTTGAGACAGTCAGTTTCAGATGGATTGACCTAGACCTCTTCCCCAAAGACAGCACCCCAAAAAAACCTCAAAAGGCTATTATGTTCAGAAGCCAAGCCTTATTTGGTAAGAAAGCAGAACACAGTAATTCTTCCTCAAATAGAAAAAATTCAGTGGGACAAGTGGAAATAAAAATGTTAAGTATTGTAAGTAATTCTCCCTTCCTATTCTGCACCCGTTCATGTTTTCTTTCAGTGTCACTTTCTGGATGGCTACAAACTCTATGGCAGTATCTATGTGTCCATCCCACCGTCTCCTCCATGATCTTCACCCCAGTCTCGTTATCCCTGCTTGTACACGGGGCTTCCTCCTGGTGGCTGGCTGTCTATTTTTCTTCTTTTAATATTCTCTGTGGGAAGCTTTCCTTCCCTAAGCATATCCAGCTGATTCAAGGGCAGATTCAAACTGTCCTTCCATACAAAGCCTCCATGCAATCCAGTGAGGTACAAGCAGTGTAAGGCAAAGAGCACCTTCTCTTCTGGCTGCCCAAATGCATCTTTTTAAAGGAATATAATATACATTATGTAACAAATTTTAAAAGGAAATAAATAAAATGGATGTCATGTGTCAGAAACACAAGATTGTATAGAAGGCATGGCTGAAGACACATGAAAGAAAATGGTATTTTTATATATATTTTAGGAGACAATTGTCTACAAAATCAATTATAGATAAAATCACCTCTTTTCTACAGCCTTTAAAACAAAATCCATAGCTGTCTTTCCCCAAGGAGATTATAACCAGAAAGCACAATTAAAGGGAACAATGATTCTCCTAGAAGATAGACTTCAGCTCCTCATCCAGAAGACACAGGTAAACCACTTCTGCAGTGCAAGAGAGGCCCCTGAGATGCCTGCTAGATAAAAGCCTTGCGCTCCTGAATGCAGCAAGCAATCATAAATTTTAACAGTGAGAGCAGAAATTCAGAAACTCTTTCAATACTTCCACTAATGACTGGATGGTGGTTACAGAAAAAAAGTGATTCAAAGAGACTGTGTTTACTTGCTTTACATTTAGCAATCTTCCTGCTTCGCAAATACAATCCATTGTGTACTGCAGTGTTTCATACCGCTTCGCTCTCAACGTACCTTCCTCCCTTCATCGTATTCAGAATGAACACCTAGTATACTCTGAACATCAGCGTGTGGGTATTCGCTTCTAAGAACATCTGTCACATGATTTACTGTTAGAACACTTCCATCTTTCACTTCGTGGTACATCTGTAAAAATTAAAACAGAAAGAAATATTTTAAAATGTAATAAATGTCAATAATAATTGAATAAAATTAAGAGAAGTCAATAAACAATAAATAGAATTTTTAACAGTGCTCTAGTAAATTTTTTATTGGTATACTTCTAAATTGCTGTTATTGCTATACTGCAGTTTTTATATCGCTTTAGTAATTATCACCATCACACATATGCACGGTTTTTCATCAGAGCGCTGTTCTGATTAATCTATTATTATACCTTTAGTCTAAATCTGAAGTGGCAAAGGAAATGCACTCATGTGAGCTGAATGTTAAAGGTTATTTCTCTTCTGATTAGAGAAGGAATTTAAATCCTTAGTATAAACTACCAACCATGGGTAGTTAACTGAATCTATATGGGATGAATCCAAGCCTAAATTAGCCAGTGATACTTCTTCCTACAGTGACAATCTTTCCTTAACAATGTTATTTTATTTCATAGCATAAGATTTTATTACTTTCATCAAACATACAAAAGAAATTTAAAGTGAAAATTATTCATTCCATTTCTTTTGAAATGAGGAACAATACATTTCTCCCTATAGCTCTGAATATCTCAAACCTGTATTTTATTGATTCTATTTTTGTTATCTTTTAATTATATATATCATCCCTTCCTTTTTATATTATGAAACAAAGTAAATAGAGGAATACAACACTTGAAAAAGCACACTTTAAATGGATATATTGTGATGTGGTCATAGCTAATAGCCACACATGTGTGCCAGCTCCTAACACCTGTGGATTTCTATTTCTCTCCTGAGGCACTCCTAGGTACTTCAATTCCTTTCATCTGAAGCTCTCTGAGTTTGACCATGACATTAGCTTCTAGGCACTGAACAGAATAATAGAAAACAAAAGTAAGGAAAAATGTTATGTATTAATACCATATTCTCTGATATAATTTTGCCTGCAGATACTTCACATGTTCACTTTATTTCCCTCCATCCATCTCTCATGTCTGAAATTCCTGTCTATACGTGAACTTGCATTCTCTCACACCAAAAACCTGTCTCATTCATTAAGCTGTAAATCTGGAATATTTCTGTTTTCTACACCCATGAACAGTTCAGGCATGACCAGAAAGGAACTTACCTTACTCCCCGTTATAGACTAAAGAACAACCAAGGGGTTTTTTCAAAGCTTATGTGATTGCCAAAGTGATATTAAAATGCCTCTACTCCAAGAGATACAGAACACAAAGACAGGAACGTCACGTTAACACAGATACAGAATAATTTTTCACAAGAAAATACTGAAAGCTGTACGGCATGCATCTACCATATTACGTTCTTGAATAAAGCCTGTAAATAGGTAAAACGACAAGAGCACGCTGATTTCTGGAGGAGGGAAGCATTTCTGCCAATCATTTTATACCATATTAGCGCTACACATTTTTAATACTTCCCTCTAAAGTAAATGCAAATGTATCACATTGTCACAAGGTAGCAAAATCCAAACTATATAGAAAAGGAATATGGAGTTTTTCAAAACAGGTGATTACTTGTGAAAGAACTAACATTAATTATTGAGGTAAAGGCTTGAGAGGTGTCAGATTCCTCTGCAATGTAATTAAAAGTTCTCCAAAGAGCTATACCAGCATCTTCATTTCCATCAATTTCTTCTTTTGTACTTAAAACGAAAACAAATCCAATTCTATAAATAAACGAAAAAAAGAGATCATACATTTTAAAACAAAATCTGTTTCACACACATTCTAATACTGACATAGAAGAACAAGACATTTGTGTCCAACTAATTTGTCTACCATGGAGGGATGAAAACACCTGTACCCAGGTGGTATTGCCATGACCGTGTGTGGTGACACTGAGGATACCAGATACACAATCTTCATCTGATCTCCTAAATTATGCTTAGATTATCAACTAAGTACTGATTTTGGATATGCCTTTTCTACTATTTAAAGCTGACAGTAATTAAGATTTCTGTGAGTCATTAGAATTCACTCACAGCCCTTTCTCTCCCTGTCTGTATGAAGGTTATGATGTTCTTTACATTTCTGCCATCACCTCTTAATGGTTTGAGTCTTTGTTTTAGCCTGGACATTGTCTGTCTTTTATTCGTCCTGAAATGATTGTCTTTAGCTACATGTAGACATGCTGGGGTCTTGATGTTCTGTCATCAATACATGCCACTCTTACTAGCTCTTTTCTTGCCTTTTTTACCTCCTGGGTCTTTGCCCACCCTCACTCTGCCATTCATTTTCCATTTGCACCAATTTTAACACATCTACTACAATTCCCCACATTTCCATTAAATTAAAAAAGCCCTAGAAATATGAGGCTTGAGAGGAAAAAAAGCCCAGAAAAATCCTAGTAAAGGTGGTATTTTGATACCGTTTTCATGAAAAAACCTGGATTGACCAGGCCTTAAAGTATAACAGAGACACGGCATTCTACAATAGCAGGGGAAATTCAAACCTAACAACTACTTGTTTGTCTATACTAAATATTTTGATTAAATTGAGCATCATCATTTGCACACAACCCATGAAGATACCACTGAACAGTTTGGCACATGCTCCAGAAAGCCTTGAAGGCCAAGATATTCATGTGAAGGTCCTGCTTCTACAGGGAACAAAGGCTTTGAGCAATGAGATCATCTGGTCAGAGTGCAAATAGTGGCACAATGACTAAAGCACCAAGTCCTTCACAGACTGAAGACCCTGGGGAGCTAAAACTGAAGATATTTGAAGTTACATTCCCTGCTGAGAACACATAAGGATCCTTCTGGTCTCTAGTACACTGCTGGAAAGGACTTCTGATGGTTACAGTCATTTCCAGATCTTACCTGGTACAGAAAAAGGACAAGAAAGATCCTTTTGTTGAGTCTCAAGAGACAGAGCATGTGAACATCCATAGCTAGAGCACACAGATTCCCAAGAGGAGAAATATATGCCTATTCATGAACCCAGCTGCCTGCATTACTAGATGAAGACTAGGAAGATGGATTCTGCCAGTCACCTGGAATTTTGTGAGTGCAAAGGCACCAGAACCCTTCCAAGGATTTCCAAGTCTTTCACTGTCTAGTATTAATACATTTTCTTAGAAGAATAGATATCCTCCCCTCCACTCTCTGCATGTCAGCATTATGCCTGCTTGTACAATGGGAGAGAAGAATGGGAAGAGGGTGGCAGTATCAGACATTTTTATGAAACAGAAATGGAGATTTTATGTGAATACTTCACTGTTGCAGCTATTCAGGGATCAGCTTCAGGTAGTTTTCCAGAAGACATCCTTGAATCATCCTGCATAGCTGATGTTATTCATACTAGGTCTGCAGCAAAATTCTCTATCATTAGCTGTTGTTTCTCCCAAGATGAACCCAAAAGTGCACAAAAAGCTGCTCCATTAAAAAACCCTGATAGAAGCAGCTATTCAACTTTGTTCTCCTCTACATTGACTTTTTTAGCCAACCTACAGGTAGGGATGTTTCTGGTTGCCAAACAGCAACCAAAACCACTGAATAATGTGCTAACTGGCTTACACAATCGCAGTCATCTAGGACATACAGCTGCCTAAGCTGCTGCCTATTCCCAACTACACATATGCCAGCACTGGACAATATTCTGTATGCAGCAGTCAGTTGAAAGACTGAAAACAACACCAGCTAACAAAAGAGGCAAATAATAAGACAGAACAAGAGAACTATAGTCTTTCTGAAGGAGTACGACAGAGTCTCAAAGCTAGCTTCTGCTATACAAAACACTCTGCATCTTGCAAATATTTCCACAGTGCATAGCTCCATCATAGCTGCTACAAGAACATGAAAGACCTACTGATCTCATGATACATGAAAGCTACTACAACAACGTGACAATCTGCAGCGCTGAGCCCATGTTTCAGAAGACCTTCACATTTACAAGCGATAATTCAGTGAGTCGATTTAGGAAGTCAGCTTTTCACTGGGCTAGCTACTTTACGTTAGACATTTTTAAACTATTAAATAGAAATTTTTCATATCAGTATAAAATTGTTTCAATAGATGTTTGGGACATAATCAGGTGTGCACTGGATCAAAAGACAGAGGGAAGTAAGAAATACAGAAAGTTTTCTAAAAAGATATAGAAGATAATTAATGCATAAAGATGCACTATGTTCTACAATTAATTGCTTCTCCCATTTTTAACACCTTGCATTATTGTAAACAACTTTTCCTAAAGTCTTATGTCATCTGAGTGCCATTGGAACAGCCAGCAAAGCAGAGTATTTTATGACCCCGTGGCTTGTCCACATCTTGAATACCGTGCAGATGGCTGTTGCTCTCATCTCAGAACAGTTGTATTAAAACTAAGAAAGTTCAGAGAAGGACAACACAGTAACCAAAACAACCTTTGGAACAGCCTCCAGGTAAGGAACAATTAGTAACCTAAGGAAAGAAATGACTGCCGTCAAATATGGATGACTGGCATCTGGAGAGCAGGAGAGGCTGCTTAGTCTCTCCTCCCAATTATAAGAGCTACAGAGAGAGTAAATCAAGCTATTGAAAGTCTGGCTCAAAACAAACAAAGCAGTTCTTCATATACCATGTAGTTCAACTGTGAAAGCACCTGGAAAAGGATATTGTGGGTGCTAAAACTTTAGACGAATTCAAGTGGAAAATAGGAAAGTTTATGGAAGAGAAACCCACTGATGGCTGCTAAATAGAAACTATCTCTGGGTCTGGGATTCTTTGATCTCCAAACGCACAAGGGCCATGAAAACATTCAGGCAAAGTACTGGTTGTCCTGTTCTTTTTATCCTACCTGGGCAGCTCCTTGTGGTTTGTTGTTGCAGACAGACTGACCTAAACGATCTGGCCCAGCTGGCTGCTCCTATGCTGTTCTATATGATAAAAGGCAAATCAGGTTCTAGGCTATATTCTCCTCAAGGGCTGAAGCAGTACTGCCACCCAGGTAGTGACAACAGTGACAAAATGCACAGATAACTAGTATCCATCCTCCATTACCTTTTTGTCATGGAATGATCAAAAAAAACCAACCAAAGCAAAACAAAACAATGATCAGAACTAGTAAAGTTTTAAAGGAAAATTTAAAAACATTAATTTATTAAGGAGACAAAAAGCCATTTCACAGAAGATTTTAAATATTTAACATGGAATTCATCTTGCTGAGCCTTGGGTCTAGTTTGGACACCCTTCTCTTCTTTTATAAGCTTCTTTTATAAGCTCTCAGTTACTTCTGAGAGCAATAAATTGGCTTTTAAGGTAGGCATCTCAGATGAACCTGATTCTTCCTCAGAAGTGTCTCTTTCTCTCAAATGATGACTAGTTCAGACTCAGACAATCAATTCCTAGAAATTAAAAATCTGGTGAGGATAATCTCACTTCGGTCTTCACCTAATTTTGTTTTTCTTGAAATATTTAAAGCAACCTAAATTGAAAAAACTAGATTTAAAAATGTCTTCAAATCATGTTCTGTTTACAGAATATTTTGCTTAAAATGCACCTCACCAGGGCACCCAATTGGGATGATTTGACAAGATTTTTTTTTATCAGACTTTTGTGGTCCATTTTCCACACATGCGGGTACGTTATCCCTTGCAACCTATTTGCTTAAGAATACTTAATATCTCAGTAAGCTTAACACAAGTGGGTAACCAACGTGTCTTATTAGAACATTGTTGCATTGGACTTCATTTGAAATTACATCTTTGCCTAGCAGAATAGAAGATTAAAAGAGGAAAGCAACCTTTCTTTTTCTTCAAGCCTTTCAGTCTTCCTTACCTAAGTGGTACATTATGATGATAGAATAATTCTGCCAGTTTCATATAATCACCTGTATCTTCTTGGACAGGATCAACAAAAAGTACCTAAGAAGAGAAAACGCATTATACAGCCAATATTTATTCTTGATGTCTGATTTTATTTTTTTTCAGACATAAAAATCTAAGAACAGAAATTTCCAAAGGACCTGTGTGCCTCAAATGTTTTCAATTTCCTAGAGCGTTCATTGTAAGAAAACATTAAGAGTATAAACGAGAAGAACTTCAGAATTAATGAGTTTGGATCAAATACTGAAAACAGGATTTAACTGTTTACTGAACTTCAAACCAAGTGATATCAGTAGTCTCCTTTAAAAGACTGTGCCTACACCTTGGTTTTATTAATTATCTTGATATTTAATTAAAAAGGACATAATGCTGATTTTTCTATTACTTCTTTCAAGTAACATTCTCCTGTTGTGAAAACCAAACTAAATTGAACAAACAGAACATATTGACTTAAAACATTAAAAACTGGAGCACTGGGAAAGAATTGTTCCTTCCTGTCTCACATAGCTTTGTATTCACTCTTTCACTTATAGTAGCTTGAAGTGTAAAATCAAATCTTTCAGGCACATCCAGAATCTAAAACTGGGATCTGTCTGCACAGGTAGATTATCCTTATGCAGATTTAATTATGACACTGGTACCTTATTTATTCAGCTTTGCACTGCAACTCTCCTTAGAATTTATTATAATTTTGCTAGAGTAGCTGAAATGCAGCAGAATTATTTTGAAAACTTTGAACACTCCCTCCTCCTCAGGTTATAGATAAATTACACGTTGTAGATTTCTCTAATATAGCTGTTATATACATCTATGCCAATATTTATCTTTGAATCCATAATGCAATCTACACTTCATATTACACAGTTTTTTCTTCATGATAAACGTACCTTTTTATTACATATTGCCTGTATTTTGCTTCTATTTTTATATACTGAACTTCAGGTCACGTGGAGTGACTATGTCAGTGGACAAGGGAAGAGCTACATATGTCACCTGTCTGGACCTCTGTCAGGCCTTTGACATGGTCCCCCACAACATCCTTCTCTCTAAAACGGAAAGATGTGGATTTGATGGATGATGACCCACTATTCGGTGGATGAGGAATTCAGTGGATGGTCATATTAAGAGAGTAGTAGTTAACGGCTCAATGTCTGGATGAAGATCAGTGACAAGTCATGTCCCTCAGGGGTCCATACTGTTTAATATCTTCATCAATGACATCGACAGTGGGATCAAGTGCAAGTTTGCAGATGACATCAAGCCCAATGGTGCAGCTGACACATCTGAGGGACAGGATGCCATTCAGAGGGACCTGGACACACCTGAGAAGTGGGACCACTAAAACCTTACAAGGTTTAACAAGGCCAAGTGCAGGGTTCTGCACCTGGGTTGGGGCAATCCCTGGTATCAACACAGGCTGGGGGATGAAGGGATTGAGAGCAGCCCTGCGGAGAAGGACTTGGGGGTACTGGTGATGAAAAGCTGAACAAAAAGCTGGACACGAGCCAGAAATGCACGCTCACATCCCAGAAAGCCACGTGTGTCCTGGGCTGCATCAAAAGAAGCATGGCCAGCAGATCAAGGGCAGTGATTCTCCCTCACTACTCCACTCTCCTGAGACTCCACCAGGAGTACTGTGTTCAGCTCTGGACTACTCAGCACAGGAAAGACAAAGACCTGTTGGAGCAGGTCCAGAGGAAGGCCACAAAAAGGTCCACAGAGGGCTGGAACACCTCTCCTATGAAGAAAGGCTAAGAGTTGTGGTTGTTCAGACTGGAGGAGAGACAGCTCCAAGGAGACCTCACTGCAGCCTTCCAATACTTAAAGGAGACTTGCAAGAAAAGTGCAGAGAGGCATTTTACCAGTAGTAGTCACACTGTAGCAATAGAAAAAGTGGTAACAGTTTTAAACTAAAAGAGAGTAGATTTAGATTGGACATGAAGAAATGTAGGTGGTGAGACACCACAGGTGTCACAGGGGAACTGGTCACCCAGAGAAGTTTTGGACGCCTCATCCCTCAATGTATTCAAGGTCAGGTTGGATGGGGCTCTGAGCAAACTGATCTAGTTGAAGATGTCCCTGCTCACTGCATGGGGGTTGGATTAGATGACCTCTTAAAGTCCCTTCAAAGCCAAACCATTCTATGATTCTTTGATTCATATAACTACTTTTTGTAATTTAAATTTCAATTTATATCAGCGACAGCTGTTTCCTTAACTTACGAAGTGACACAGAATGCTATGTACAAGGGAAAAATTAGGCTACAAGTCATTCATAATTAGTCTTTTTGTACCTCAATTCAACATCTCTAAAACAAGGACAGTTATTATTACCTTGTCCCAGTAGTTTACTCTGAAGAAAATTAATTGACAGTAGTGAATGATCTATGTGTAGCATGGAAAGGAAGAGAAAAGCTCCTGACAAAACTGCCCAAGTCCACTTCCGGAAATCAGACTAATACTCACATATGACTCATTAGACAGAAAAAAGATTTTCACTACTATTAGCAGATCATATAGAAAACATGGATTTCTAATATATTTTAACAATGAATACAGAATGTGTATTTTTCAATAAACTGTCTGGCCACATTTTATTATATGTGCACTATGCAAAAAAATTAAGTTCTCCAAACTTACCAAATTGTATAAGTTGCGTCTAATCTGCTGTATAACTCCAGGAAATGCAGGTTTTAGCAGTTCCTGATAGCTTGCAGGCCACGTGCTGTAGCTGTGATCTTGTTCTATATTATTAACCCACTAAAACAAAAATGGCAGCCATTTAAAAAACACACATTAAACATTCAGTAAAATATGTATGCATAAACAAAGCTATCTTAAAACACATGGAAAGCCTGGAAAAAGTAAAATTTTTATCTTATTTTTGAAATTGTAACAGGAAACAATTCCTAAATTAAATATTTTTTATTTTCAATCAAACTGTTTGGGGTTTTTTATTTGCAGTACATAATAAATCTAATAATGGATACAAAAGGAAAAAAGACAATTTGTATCAGGATGTGAATAATACCATTTTTTCAAGCATGGAAACTACTTTTACAATACAAAGGTCATAACAACATATCACACAGATGTGTGTAACACCATAACCGTCTTGTAAGACAAATACATTCACATTATTTATCTATAACCCACAGAAGATATATCAAAACAACTAATTAATACATGGCAAATAACTTCTCCTACTCTTTTCTGTGCAATCCTATCTATAATTGGCAAACAGAAGAGTGAAATATGGTTCTTTCAGGTGAAGAAAATTAGGGTTTTAGTACTTTTTCCACTGGCACATAACCTTTGTAATGAAAACTGTATAAATTTTGAAGAAGGGAAGAAAGCAGAGTCATTGGACAATTAGAAACAAAATAATTAAGTTGTCCACAATTCATTATCATACTTGTAAAGTACATTTAGCAGTCTTGCATAATACAAAGATTGCAAAATCTTTCTATTCAACAGAAATCTAGCTAGATTAATTGTTGTAAAGTCAAATTCTATAGCTAACAGTGTGCAATTACTTAGATACATTCCTCTTTTATTTTAAACATCCTACATCTTAAAATTTTAATAAGGTATAGGCTAGAGAAAATTACTCCTAAAATATAGTGGAGAGATATCATCCTCCAAAAGATTTTAAACTGCTTATTGATATATATAGTCTTATGCCTAGTATTTCAATTGCACTACAAAAAAGATAAGTTTCTCATACATAGCACTATCAAATATGTAATATTTAAATAAATCATTGTTTAATTACTTACTATTATTGAAGAGTGGCGAATATCTAGCACATAACTGTCATCTGTAGGATGTACGTGCAACCTCATAAATTTACTGAGGATCTCCTCTTTGATTCCAAGTTCATGAAGGCCATGCATCACTTTTCCTTCCAGTTTAAGAGTCTCTAAGATACTTTCTCAGGAAGACAAAAAGCATAATGTCTACATAGAACTCTTGTCATTACATAAAAAGAAAAAATATTTCAAAGACTTAACATGAGGCTTATTTTTCATATTAAAAATAATTTTTATATTCTCCTGCAGTCAAATGCTTAAAACAAAGTCAATTAATAACACTGCATGTCTCCAACTTATTTCAAAACAGAATTATAACAGATTATACAAGTCTTTTGGTCATTCACGTTTCTTTTTCATGAAGGAATTTCATCCATCTTTAGTAAGAAGTGGCAGGACAGCAAAGTGGAAGGTTCCTTACTGCGTTGTCCTGGTGCAGCAGCAACCTAAGCAGAGGGTACTTTAAGAGGAAGCTTTGCAAGTCTGTAGAGAAGCAGGCAGCAAGTGATGGTGACACAGATGAGCTCTAAGTCTGCATCATGGCAGAACCCTGAAAACAGCTACATGTCTAAAAGAAGATCCTTTCCTAGAAGACCCAATAGGACTCTGAAACATTTGCTGCAATCTGAAAATTCAGCCTGAGAATGGAATCAAACCTGAAGTACTCACCAGCAGAACATAGCAGGCAAGATTTTACAAATGCCTTTATTTCTGTCTTCCTTTATTTTGAGCCTGCTCTATTCTGAAAGGTTTCCTCTAAAATATATTGAAATTAAACCTAGTACTAGTATAAAAAGTGCTACTAATATTGGCATCATTACCAAAAAAGATGCAAGTGAATCCATCTCAAAACTCTGGCTGAGAAAAAAATTAAGTAAAAATTGCAAGTATAAATGCTAAAACCAAGAAAGTTTAAGAATCTCCATGGAGGACAGAAGAAGACATTTTGAGTTATAAATAGAAAATAAAAAACTGTAAACTCAGACAAAACACAGGAACATGAAAAAACCTCATCCTTAGCATCAGTAGATGTACTGCCACTTTGCAGGCCACCAAAGACAATTTTGAAGTAGCCATGTCTGTTCTGCTGTTGGCAACATACAGAAGAATGCAAAGGAAAATGTTTACAATTTATGAGTGCTTCATGAAAGAGGCAAGTCGCACCCCAAATAGTTGTAACTACAGAAACTGGAAAAGATTTCTTATAGTAAAAAGCCTATCAGTTCTGCATTAACAGTTATTACTAAAGTTGGCCAGATACAGACTCAGAAGCATGCAAAAAATAACCCAAGGTGTTGTGTATCCAAATTTAATGTTTGCAAATTTGGGGGTAATTTTTAAGAAATAGAGATGTGAAAGCACTCAACTTTTTATAAATTGCTTTCCCCCCGCTTTTTATACATACATGTTGGATTCCTTCCATTTCTTTCCTTCCATAAAATTAATTTTACATGGTGAGTCATAAAATTGTAAGTAAATTAGAAAATATTCCAAAAGAAAAAGCGGTTTTCAACTATTGATGCCATGTTCACATTCAGAGCAAAATGACTGAAAATCAGTATTCCCTCTACTGGAGCACTTCCTGGCCCCCAAAATGCAACAGATGAGTCTATCTGTCACCATGAGCACAGCTTCTCCAGTATTATTAGTAATTCTGTAATCTTCAAACAAAATGTACCATCTTACCTAAAAGGATCATGAAAATCCAGATCAATATGAAGGCCATTTAGAAATAAACGTGCTTCTCCAGGTTGGATTCCAAGTATTTCATGAAAATGCTAAAAAGTAAAAAAGCACCCCTAACTTATTTAGGTATATTTCAACACTAACACACACATATATATACAGATATAAATATACATGCATGTAAAACTCTAAGTAATTCTGCAAAACAGACACATCAAATCTCTTCCACATAATTTCTTCTTTTAACTGAGTGTTGTTGGTAAAAATATCGTCGGCATACTTTTATGAGTGCTATTTAACACACTTTCAATGTACAAATACAAATGAAAATAGCTGGTAATTCCTCCCCAAACAACCTGCAGTGTCTCTACCTGTACAAGATAGACACAAGGACGTCTTCGCAGTGTCTGCCAACAGCAAGTGAAAATACACACACATACAGAAATACGGTTTGTAAGTTTTTTAAAAACTACTCCCACATACCCATTCAAGAAAGGGAGACCTTATAGGTGTCCTTCAGACCTCCTCTTGACACTAGCTTTCTGAACAGCTTAACATCCTTGACCATTCCAGAAAATGTGTAGTCGCAATTGTCATGGGGAGGAGTAACAGGAGCTACAGCAGTAGTTTATTCCAACTCACCCCATGAGCAGCACTCAGATTTCCAGATCTGTCTTAATTCCCAACAGAGGAATGGAAAGCACAAAAAATATGCAGAAAAAAAAGCAAGCTGAAAAAGATTATTTTTTTTTTCCCCATTTAGCTTCCACTTGATGAACAAAATAAGTGTAAACAAAAAATGCACTTTGAACAAAAGCATGCCCAGAGTAAGCAATCGGGCTGCATATGCTACTCCATTTATGAGCCTGCCAATGAACAAATTAGAGGAAAAAAATGGGACAACACTGAAAGTGAATATTCCTTTAAAGAAGTGTGGCTACTTTCACACAGTTAAATGTAAGTAAACTCAAAGCCAACTGCTTTGTGGCATTTTAAGTGCAACTCCACACAAATGAGACAACAGTGCACTTGAAGCTCCTCATAATCCAACATATGTGAACATTACTCATCATTCATTCATACTCCTCAGTATATATAAAAGTTTTCACAACCCAAAGCAGAACGGAAATAAGTAAAGGCCATCTCATATCAACGTATGAAAGGCAGGAAGGAAAAACACTCAGGCTGTGACAAGCCCGAGCCTAACACAGAAAGAATTTTTATGGAAGCCCAAAACGTGTCCTTGACAAACAGTTTTTTAAATGGGTAAATTTGACTTTTCTCTACTGGTCTAACCTGAACTTTGTAGTGCTTTCATTGCTTTTTTGTATTTTATAGAAGAGCAATAATTACTTATATTTGTTATAAAGTATCTAAATACATACATTCAAACTCAGATACAATGTGAAGAGTATGGTGGATTTAGGGGGGACAGCATCCCACTAAGAAATAACCAAAAAACCTTTTAAAAATAATTAGTTATTATCCTTCATGAAAATTTTAGTAAGCATGAAAAAATGGATGTCAGTGGGCCTTTAAAAAATGACTATTAAAGCATGGCAGTATGTTTCCTATGGTCAGGTAAAGAAAAAGAGAAAGAGATAATTTAATTACTTTTCTAATTTATGGGACTCACTTTATTCCTAGTCTTATACTCATCTGAATTACAGAAATGTTTTTTTGGTATGTCCCAAAACTTAGTACAGAAGACAAAGCACTTACATCTTCTTTATAACTGCTGCTTTGGATTACTCTGGCTCAAGCGCAGGACTTCATATTTATCCTTGTTAAGCCTCAGGCAACCATTAAGACAAAAACTAGAAGCAGTGGCTGGTGTCTGACATTTACATTTTTCCTATAATAGCTTCACACAAAACTACCTGTCCTCCCAAGGTCTCACTCTACGTATCCCTTCTAAGCAGCCAAAATTCATAGATGCCTGACAATGCCAAGTGCCCTTGCAGCAGGTGGAATTTCTGATCGCTTTACTTATACAGAGTTTGATCCTGAGACACAAGCAAAATGGGTAGAAGCGACAAAGAAAAACAGACAGGCACACAGTGATGAGACTCCTTTACACCAGGCAGAGAAGCACACAAAGTCTGAGGTATA
>JAVSBS010019185.1:0-33100 GCA_033124195.1 Coracias cyanogaster
CTGGGGAGCCCGTTCCAGTGCTCTGGAACCCTCACAGTAAAGAAGTTCCTCCTCATGTTGAGGTGGAACTTCCTGTGTTCTAGTTTGTGTCCACTGCCCCTTGTCCTATCGCAGGGCACAAGTGAAAAGAGGTTGCCCTTTTCTTCATGACACCCAGCCCTCATATATTTATACACATTAAAGAGATCCCCCATTGATACACCAGTGGATGTTCCAAACACCTCTAATACTAAAAGCACCAATATGGGAGAAAGAAACAGAAAATAGGTCAGGTATGTCTATTTTTAAATGAAAAGGGGGCAAAAAACCACAAACAGTACAGTTTAAATTATTAAATTTAAGGATTGACTAAATGTCTTCTTAATGTAACGTCCGTTTGCACCAAAGGCAACAGCAGATGTCATTCAGCTCACCTGAAGGAAACTGACAGCCATTAAAAAAAGACTATAAGAACCGATTCCACCTGTAAATACTTCATTAAGGTCCCTCTGCAACAGGAACTGTTTCAATACTAAAACTAGATAGGGTAATACAGGGTATTTCTGAAAGAGAAAAACAAAGGGGTTAGGACACGGTGGTGCATACATACAACTGGTGCTACGCAAGCATAATGAAGCTCTCTGTTACATTAAGTCTCAAGCTAAGTATAATTCTAATTTATTATTTGAGTAACTGGGGAGAAGCCAAGGGCTCTGCCTGTGAGAATACAGCTATTTTACCTCTTCAACTCTGGTGGCAGATATTAAGAAAAAAGTTATTACCTCATAAAATCAGACTGATTTTGTTTGAATATATAAATACACTTGCTTTTCTCATTGAAGTGGAACAGAAAGCAGAGGAAGAACCATGGAGATACCTACGTCTGTAACAAAACCTTCCCGCTACAACCAAGGTGATATCCCAAAGTGGTGTGAGACTTCTGTCTTGCAGGCACCTCAGATGCCCAGAGTTCAAAACAGTTCTTCAAAATTACTACAACCAGGAGTAATTTCCAAAGGAGCCAAATACTTACCTTTGGGGAACGAGCCCTTCAATAGGTTTGTCCGCATGCATTCCCTTAGAGGTGTGCATACACTGCACGTGCAGAGAGCGCGGACCTTTTGGACAGCAGTGGAGGCTGGGCTATGCCTGCGCTCTGACCAGCCCCTCACAGGGGAGGGGGAAAAGGAGGCTCAAGAGTATCGCTCCTTTTATCAACACAGAGCTAAAAAGTTCCTTAGTGTCAGAGATGTGGATCGTGGTATCTGCGAGTGTGAGAGATTTAAGGGAAAGAAGAATTTCTCTAGTAACTTTTCTGCATGCATCTTACAGAGAGTATCAGGAGCCCTATTTAACCAAAGTTCCCAAGATCAAGGTTTTAACTATTAAGAACTTTGAGGCACAAGCTGAAGTGTTGAATATCAGTATATACCAAAATTCAAAGACAAGATTTTTCTCAGAAAACTGCAAACGTTTAAGAAAGGCTTCAGCTGCCTCAGACTTCCTCAATAAACTGCATTACGAGAAGCAGGCATTTCCAAGGGTAATACTGAACACACCACCTCAGTCAGGTATCCAAAGTTACATGCGACAAAAGAAGACCCAAGAGAACACCCTGTTGAGAGATCCTCAACAGCACCAATGAAGTCACGTGGCAAGGACACATCAAGTTTTCTCCAAGTTAAGCACTGAGTGCCACCTCTCCCCCGATGCCCCAGGCTCAGCTGCACGTGCTCGGGCCGGCTGAGGCGCGGCACAGCTACACAGCCCTGGCTTGGGCTGCTGGGACAACAGCCGTGTGGGAAGCCTTGCTGGAGGTCCCTCCGCTCTGCTCCAGAGCTGCTTTTCATCTCAGCTGCTCCCCTTGGTGTGTGCCTGAACTGTGCTGCTGTGCACGGACGCTGATCCTGACCCTAACCACCGACGTGGCGTCCTCAGCCTTGACCTCCTCACTGCTCTGCCAGCTGCTGGCCGGACTGTGAGCTGACCTTGACGACTAGCAGCAGACCTGCTCTGCTCTTCAGGCTGGGGTACCAGCCCGCCTACCTGGCTGCCACACGCAGCTCCCGCTCTCTCCCCAGGGCACAGCCCGCTCTTGCCATGCCATGACCCAAGGCCAAAGCCACCTCTCCAAAGGGTTACAAATAACTGGGGCACAGGAACACACTCACAGTTCTTCCTTTTACGCGCACAAAACACACCTTCAGGCTCTCAAGAGAAGACTACCTTCTATCTTGAAATTAAGAAGTACTTAGGCAATTATGCAGGACTTTATGGACTTACCCAAAAATAAATTTATCTACAGTGTGTAACAGAAATACAGTTGCTGTGTTGTGGCAGAAAACCAAATACAGACTGCCTGTCCACCCCAGGGCGATGTGACAACGCACAGCATGTAAACACTGAAGTCAGCTACCAAATTCCAGGTAAGTGTCTTATGACAGAATTTGGGCATCTTTGCCCCCCAACAACACAATACAAAACAATCAGTTGTGATTTAGCAGCAAACGGCTGGCCAACAGAACTGATTTCTCTTCATCAGAGAGAGGCTGAGAGAAGGTCTCTGGCCCCACCCCACCCTCTTACTCTGAACATGGGGGCAAAAGGCCTCACCAGCACAAGGCTTAGCGGAAGGTTTATATAAGCACAAGGTGAGACTATGCAAGAACTCGAGACTGTCCTACTAAGGACAGAGATTTTTCTCCTGTGTTCTTCTACAGGTTAAACAAGCAGATATTGTAGAAGCAAACTGATCTGCTTTCACACTTGCTACTGAACATACATAAAGGAACTGACAATCAACAAGTTGAAGGCCATACATTCAACTCATCAGCAACCAAAAATCCCCCCAAATTTAGAAGACTTCTTGCAACTCAATGACATTAACAAAGCAGATGTACATGATTTCTAACCCTTACGACTGATAGTGAAGTGCTTGCTTTATGCAGATTCATGGAGTTTTCTGAAGGCATTTTTCTTATCTAGCTATTGAAATACTTCAATTCTCCTGCTGTCCAGTTTGGTTAAAATGCAAAGCAGTTGATAGTAGAACAGCAATATCTAACCACTTAAGTGAGACTGAACTGCATTCATCTCCCTACACAAAACATGAAAAGCCGAGAAGTTTTCTACTGCTTTTATGAGACATTTACTATGAGTGTCCAAAGCACTGAACAGGGGACGGGAAAGAAAAGAAAATAGTGTAATGATGCTTCAAAACTTTAAATACAAAAGCACATTAATGCTAACAAAATGATCCCATATATTAACCAAAAATAGCTGTAATGTATCTATGATACAGATATTAGTGAATCTCTGAAAAATAACTTACTAAATTTAACTTTTTCTACTTAATTGGCATTTGTAGGCTGAAACGAGATTCAGTCTAGAACAAGAGTATTCCTACTTTCTCCAGAATGTGTGGTTATTACTAGTTTTCAGTTCAAGGAACCACAGTTAGAAAAGCAGAACATTTAAGACCGGTATTCGTGCATTTTCCTGAGTCACCGTACCACTGTAACTTCTATAACTTCTTCTGCTTTGTATATTTTACTATCTTCATGCCTTTTAGGGCAATACATCTAAAACCTAAGAACGTCACACTGTAATATCAGAAAACAAAAAAAAAAAAAAAAAAAAAGGAGAGGGAAAGCGTATCTCTAGTAAGGATGCAGTCAAAGGAAAACAGAAATCAAATTAAGTCATCAGATCTTCAGCTCTGTAGTTCTATTCTAGCATTGCCTAACCTTGATAAAATCTTTGATGAGTTGGGCTGCTTTAACCCCATTCTGTACATTAAAGCTTATATCAACTTTCACTTCAGTGAAGGAATCTGTCAGTTTAATAATAGGTACCTGCAAAAGAAAGATAGATTAAGTCAATACAGATTTCCAAGACACATTTGGTTTCATTTATACTTCTACACACCAGTAAAACTGAAGCATTTTATGAATTTGCAGAGAGGTAGACAGCGAGAACACAACTTCCGTTTATTTATGAAGTCACTCTCCTTGCCAATGTGTTTACATAAACTTTGCTTTTCTAACTCATAAATGTTATTTTCAATTTACTATCCTGTTTGACTGAACTTAAGACTTCATCTTCAAAGTGATGCCTTTCAAATTGTGTTTAGTCAGTTCCTGGTGCAGAAGCACAGTTCTGGTGGTGAAAACCAACACCAGAGGGAGACAAACGCTGAAGAAATAAAGATAAATGGTAATAGATCTATACTCTGAAGAAAAAGACACACTCATGTGTCATTGTGGGTCACTGCTCCTCATCAAAATTATCTTCAAACAGGAAGCACAAGATAGTGGGTGCAGTCTGACATCTCCACCCGAGTGGTTTCCAAATTACCTCTCTCTACTAATAACAGCCATCAATTACCCCCTTGTTTAAACCCCAACACTCAAATGTGCTCTCACAATTAGCAAAAGATGGGAAATTATAATGGAATTAATCCTATCCTGCGCAAGACATACCACTACATAATTATACAAGGCTGTACTTACTACTTCTATGTGAAAATCTATTATCTCTGCTTACTTGCACTAAGAAAAAATAAGTAATTTACTTATGTACAAACTCAGGCCAGAAATTCACAAGTCTGATGACATTAGTTCATAACAATGACAAGGATAATCTCACTTAGCATCAGTGTATGTTGTGTGACGTGGACAATCAGACAATTTTCCCCCAACAGAAGAAATGCTTCTGCTGAAGCACTATCAACTTTTGTCACTAATAAAAACGATAATAAATAAAAAGGTTCTATTGGTTCTATTTCAAATTTATATACAAAATAAGTTTCTAGTTATGAAAATTAATCATTTTAACTAAGACCTTTCTTTGATTAGAGATTTAGCTTAGAACAAGGAAATACCCTCTTCCCCCGAACTTACAGTTGCTTTATCTAAAACTTTTACTGAGTTTTCATCTGCTACATTGTGCTTTCTAAGAGCTTCTTCCAGGGTCCAAAGAGGTAACGTGTCCCATTTTCCAAACACAACTAAATCAATGTCGCTGAAATGGAAAGAAAATATATTTATTCAAATTAAAAGACCAATACACTTACAAGATAAACAGCTGACAACCACACGCAACTAGAATAAAGATGACAGAATGTAGCTTAGCCAAATAATTTATTCTTAATTTTCTGAGTAAATGGGTGGGGATGAACTCTTACACTTGGGGAAACACAGAACATTTCAGGTTGCCAAGAGGAGACGGCAAATCAAACACAAATCAATTGGGCTGAAAAGCCCAAGATTAGTCTCCTCAGGCCACGATGTCAGCAGAGAAAGATCAGCTTCTCCAGAGTGATTCAGAGAAATTAGCTTATGGATCACCACCTTTGGGCTGTATTAATCAGTAACGCCAATTTAACAGCCTGTCACTGAAAGGGAAAGTCCTGTTGCCTGTCCTCTGCTACCAGATGCATGTCTCTGTCTCCTCCTCTACTCTAGGTCTGGTATTTGTCTAATCCACAGCAAATCAACTCAATGTATTATTGGGCCTGGTAGAAACCCACTCCTCCTCCTGTCCTTAAAAAAAACAACCCAAAACATTCTGGGGTAATTTCCTGCTCCTCTGCATCTCAAAGTTGGTTTTCTTGGTGATCAGAGCACTTGTGGGCACACGGTAACCAGCTGTCCTGTAGTGCCAAAAACAGGGAGCAGGGATGGAGAGAGGAAAATGTGGCAACTTTGACTTCAGGAAGCAACAAGCTGTTAAATAAGATCAAACCATCTGACTAATTTCACTCAGTAGCTCCTTGAAGAGGTGTCTCCATCCCGCTGCACTTCCTCCGTACGCACACACACAATTTGACTACCCAGGGGGCTGACACCCTAATTCAATGCCTAAACACATATTCAGAAGGTGACTGGTGTCCAAACGGAAGCCACTGAAGGCTACTGTGAGATCTTGAGCTTTTTCCTCTTTGCTCCCCAACTACTTCTTTGATGTCCCCTGCTTGGTTGGGAACACAAAGGAGGTGAGCGTGTAAGCCTATAGTTACACCAGCAGACCACTTCACTGATACGGAAAATCAAGTAACAGAAAACACCAAAAAATTTAAGAATGCTCCCGCCCCCCACCACCTGCCCCCAGTAGATTCTACAGGTCTGCTGATTCACAATTACTGCTGCTTTAGTGAGCTCAAAGCAGCTCCGTGGGCATTAGCTGCCCTGCCTCTGGCCAACGAGCAGCGCTGGCAGCAGCAAGTTCAGCAGGAGTTGAGCTGTGTGCCGTTCAGCTGACAGGGACAGGCAGCACTCAGCCAGCTTCAGGAAACTATGTTCAAAACCTGCTTGGAGAGCAGGCAACGCTACTGGACACCTCTTTTCTAAACTAAATTAGTGTTAAAGCCACTACTGATGCTGACAGTTATCAACAGAAGACATTCTTCTGATGCACACCAAGGAGAAAAATCCGCTCTGTTGTCACCCTGAGAACAGACCTTGCCTGCAAAATAAGACAGAGATCCAGCAGCTAAACAACCACATACCTTCAACATCAGCCTAAGTAGAAGGATATTAGGCCAGTTCCAACAGTAAGAGAATTAAAGACACACCGTAGGTCTTTCTGAATCTCAGAAATTGAAATCTAAATTTAATATACAGTTACCGACAGGCAGGGAAAGCCTAGGGCAATGGGGAGCACTGAGAGAAGGCAACAGTCAATTAATTACCAAGAGGAAATGCTGGTTATTTTGAAAGTTTGGCAAGTACTGGCACAGGAAGGGGTTTTGTGGGTTTATGTACTGTCTTTAAAGTATCTGCATTTGTTCTCCCCCAAAAACTCAGCTAAAACAAATAGGGAAGAAAGGCAGGATATGAAATCAAACAGACAACAGCAAAATATTTTTGTTACATTGGCTTCAAAGCAATCAAGCAAATACAGTAAAGAACTATTGCTATCAGTCATGTGGATAGGAATATCTCTCTTGCATTTTCAGCATCAAGTTTAATCAAGCCTGTTTAAAATCAATGAAAAAAAAGGCCAAGAATGAGGGCAAATGTGGAAATAGTGTGTATTTGTACACCCTACTTCTGACTTCCAAACAGAAACAGAGCAATTCAGTTTGCCTGCAACTCCTTGGACTAAAGCAGATACTAAAGCACCTGCCAGACATTTTTTTTTCAAAAAGAGATGAAACGACGACTTGGGTATGCATCACTTTCAGTCAGTACTAGATATTAATTCCCCATGTTCCCAAAGGAAGGAACTTCCTTCAAGTGCCAACCGCAGACTTAAGCTATTTAAGGGTGTTTATCCTCTGCAGCCATTTAAGCCTTTCATTCTATTTGAGCCGTCAAAAATACTTAAAATTTCTGCACAGAAGACACCAGTGTTGCTAGTAATGTCTTTTCTTCATGAGAACTATTAACAAATTTAATAATAGGTAGAAAAGGTAGATGCTGACTGTTGTACAGATTTTGTAAAACAAGACAAAACCCCCCAATTCTGTATGTAACCTTTTCTCTTCAGTGCTAAGATTAGCAAGGTAACGTTACATGTAAAATTTAACCAACCTCTCCTTTTGGTCAGTCACTTAATGAAGACAAATCACAAAACAAGCCTTTTTTGACATCATGGTAATACAGATTTTTTACCAATACATGCAAAATCTATCTAGACACATGTATTATAGTTAATAGTCTTAATTACTGTATTTCTTTAACTTTGCAGAGTACTAATAGCTTAACACTTTCTTAACAAGTATCCACACAAGTAACGCAGGTATTGGGAGATGAGATAAATCACGACAGCAGCACAGGTTCAACAGGCTATCTTTTATCCTGTAAGGAATTCACACTGAAAAACTACTAACCTTGTAGGTAAATATAAACCAGTTTTAAAACTTCCAAATATCTGCACCTGAAACACAAGAACAGGAAACATGAGAACATTTTCAGGCTTCAGCAAACAAGTTCTAGTGAGTTGCTTGTAAAGGCAGGTTATTGCTACCCTCCATTGGCAGACTTTGGTATTGCTACCAGCACATTCTGGACAGGGGAACTCCTCTCTGTTAAGGCATTTACATCTTCAATGTAGTATAAACAGCTAATCTTCGTTGCTATTACCCATGAAAGACTAGTAACTTTGACTTTTCTATTACAAAACCTTCTCTGTAATGTAAAAAATTGTCACCGTGACCAAATTTGGCAAAAATCCATAACCCAAAAGGTTTTAAGACACTTGATGATACAATATAAAAAAAACCCCGCAGTATGAGCTCAATTTATTTTCTGCTTTCCTGTGTCAAAGTATACCCTTCAGTTCTTAAACACGTTTTCTAAATTTAATGTTTAATGTATTTCCATTGCTTTGCATACTTAAAAAAAAAAAAAATCAGAATCCATTTCTTTTTTTGAATTACAGAGCAACTCTGCTTACTTCTGCTTAAACAACAAACAAAAAGCCTCAGAAAGTTTCACATCCCATAGATTTAGTTTATTATGCTGGATTTTTACTAGCACTTGAGGTTTAAATAATCAGGTTTGCATTGTAAGCTGTCCAAAACCACGTTCTCCTTGACTCAGCCACGCCTCGCAAGGAGGTCAGACTCATGCACAAAGTCTCACAAGGGGGACTGGTGAGACTCCCAAGTAAAAATATCTACACATTTGGACTAATATTCAACCAGCTAGTCTTCTGATGTGTTTCCTGGAGCCACCTTACAGACTTGCATATTCTGCTTAATAAGCTTCATACACAAGCTTGATTGCCGCCTATTTGTATGTCAAGTGACCCACTCTTTATGGTTGCCCCCTTCTGGGTAAGAAAAAGGGGGAGACAAGAAAAGATGATGTTTTGCAAGTAAGCATCTTGATACTTTAGTAGACTGAGAAGCAGCATGAGTGCTTCCTCTTGATAGTTTTATTATCACTTCACTCTTTTTACCCCCTCACTCCTACCTACAAGAAAAAGCACATGCTGGCAGTAAATTTAATGTTGAAAGTTCTCAGCTTCTCAAACTAGGAAAGACTGCAAGAGACGACACAGAACTAGCATCAATATCGTAGTACATCTTGGCAAAAGCATAAAGGGATCACAAAGCTAAGAATGTAATAATAATTATTATTTTACTATTTTAAATCCAGGATAATAAAAAAAGCATCCTCTGTAAAACTGAGTTCAGAATTTATTTGGCCACCAAAAACATCTGAAAAGTGCTTCTGCACAATAAAACCACTGATGGGTTCAGAAAAACCTAAATGTGCTTTCACATTATCAAACAAAGTAGTCTACCCAGCTGAACAGAGCAAAGAGTCTTCATTGAATAAACAACCCTGAAAGTATTCATAAACTTACAACATATATGACCTTCACCAAAAGGAATGAGACAACATCTGCTGTTGTACAATAATTTGGAGTATCAGAAACATTGAATTATTACAAAGGAAACCCACACCCACACTTCAATCCCCCTCTGATCAAATCTGGAAAGGAGGAAGAGGAAGAGTGGGGAAATCAGATCATAAGGGGCTTTGATTTATTACTGAACTGGAATTTAAACTGTTGAAGCTCTGTTGCCACATACATATTTGAAGCATCCCAAATACAGGACACTATTACGAATTGAGAGACATGAGCATCAGTTTTTGTGGTGTGCCAACACTGCTGATCATGGTTTTATTCTATGTGGACAGAGCTGTACTTGGATTTGTAAGATAACGTAAGACTTCACCATACTGTAATGGACTCCTCCTACTCCTGTATGTAATCGTTACTACTTATCCTACACTTCTGCAAACTTGTTCATGTTAAATTCCAAAGTTCCTGAAGAAGTGTTAATTATGGTCTGAGTCCAAGTATGTCCTCACTATGTACAACACAACTTGGAAACCAACAAAAGCTTTAGAAGTCCTTGCTACCAAAATCCATCCATCAAAACAACCAACCAACCCATCTGTAGTCAATTTAAATTTCCCTTTCTTCTACATCAAGTAGAATTTTCTTAAGTTTGCCAATCTGAATAGAGTTCCTATTTCTGCTTTCATTCCCAATCATCCCAAATCAGTATTTTCATAACTGAAGTGCGTGAAGTATGCAACGTCACCTCTTATCAGATCTGTAAGGCCACATAATACGCAGACACAAAGCTGAGAGCATTATGACAAATGTATCCTCACTTCCACTGTGTAAGTACTTATTTGTTCAATAGCCATATTTTCATATTCAACTGGTCAAAAAATGTTGTCTTAAAATGCTTCTGTTTAATGTTTTGGGTTGTTCAGTTTCAGTGTAATTAAAGTCTTTCTTATGGTCAGAGCCTTGCTGATGCCAAGAACAGCTCTCACTTAGTAGGAATGTTTCCTTCTAAGCACATTCCCTTGAGTAAGAGAGCAAATTACACAATTGCTAACTTCTATAAATAAAGTACCAGTTTAGGATACCTAGTTTTACCCCACCTCCATCTGCTTTTTCAGCCTTTTCCTAACTGGAACAGGAAAAAAAAAAAAACCAACCAACCAATGTGGACATACACATTCCACACACTCTCTATACATTTAGATTCATGAAGCCTGATTTTCCTTTTCTTGGTATCTGATTTGTACAGGGTCTGTCCTACCTAAGTGTTCAGTGAGAAACTACAAACTAGATGTGTATGTTTAACTTACAAGTTTATTTTAGCTGGATTCACTGCATCTATGACTCGAACAGCTTAAATATTAACTGATCACTTTACACTACAGCTAAAGCTGAGGACATTGGACCAGGTAACACTCCACCTTCTCAGAGCATGTACTCAAATCTTAAATCTTACAAGTAGCTAAACCAACACAGATTTCCAAAAGGTTAGTGATTAACTCAAACTGAAAAAATTACAACAAAGACTGTCAAAGTTGAACAAAGTTGAGTTCAGCAGTTCAGTTCCCAAGCACACCTGCAAACTCAGTATTAGAAAAATAACATTACAGTCATTTCCAGATTATAACCTGGCACGCTGTTGTCAGCTTTCCAGCTTCTCGAGAATGGAACAGCATACAAGAGAATTCTTCCTTGATGTAGTAAAAGCAGACAAAATGCAGAGTTAGGCTTTGAAGAGCAGTTACTGGCTTGAGAAAAAGGAACTGGCATACTCTTGCTCTCTAACACTTTCAAGAACAGCAAAAAGACAGTCATGGCAGTTTTAACTGGCACTAACGGAAAAGTGAACTCCAGTTTTGAACTGCACAGTGTGTGCTTCCTCTCAGCCAGTGGTCAGCTGTCACTTCTGGTAGGGCTTGTAATTTGCTTTGCCGCCTTAAACAGATTATGACTACAAAAAGCCGTTTCAGTAGCTATTTTCTCAAGGCACCAAAGTAGTATGTCTATACATAAAAGTTATTTTTAATAGAAAAGACCTAGCTTTTACAGATGAAGTCTGTCCTACAAGCAGAGTATCTCTGGAAGCACCAAGTTCTTGTGCCCCATCCAAAGTGCTAGCGGCAGCAAAGACAGACCCCCTGGTAACAGACCCATTCACCTCGTTACACTAGTTACGACTGCAGCACACCAACTTGTCTAGCGAGCGGCAGCACCTTCTCTAGGCTGAAGCCAGCAGGTATTTTGGTGAAAGCACCTACTCAAACCTCTGGCAAGGTGTATCATAGAAAGCCCTGTTTCAGCCCCACACTGTTTCCTATACTACTGCTTGTCAGACTGGCAGCTCATTACTCCTGCTCTTCATTAGGGTCTACAACACTATTTTCACTGGGTTAGAGGTGAGCTCTACAACCTGGGAGATGTGCTAACGTCTCTTACGCCATTCCATTAGAAAGGTTATTGGATTTGCTCAAAGAGAAAATTACCAGATACATCTAGTACTGACTCTATCAACTCCCTATAACTGTGCAAAGGCAGCTGCCACGGGGTGGAGAGTGCTGCTTCCATCTTATACGTCACTAATACGTTGTCCATAACCCCATGGACCACCTTGAAAACATGAGAACATTTTACACAAAATACCACACATAACATACACACAGCTTATCTAGAATTCATGTTCTGTCATATTCCACCAATTTCTAAAAACACATTCCAAAAAACAGGTTAAGTCTGACAGGAACAGCAGGTTTAAGTCACCCATGCCAGAAGACTCTTTTACCATGGCAGGATTGAAGAGCATCCCTTATACTAAAAATCCTGCAGTCTCAATTTGGTTTGCTTGTCCAGCTAACAAGGCCTTATTTTCAGCTACTGTTCCCTACAGATAGATGACTCCAGCTACAAATCTGCATTCTGGAAATGAGCATCATGTTAGTATAGAGACACAATTAAACTACATTCGATAATGCTAAAAATCCAACCGTGTCCCCATAAAATCATCTTGAGTTGTGAAAGTAACTTCTCTGGCTTCTCTTTAATCCAAACTTCTTAACAAAAAAAAAAAAAATCATAGCTCTGCATCAGAGAAACTTGTTTCAACTGAATGAAGTACTAGGAAAAACCCACCTTCAGTGGAAAGAGGCATTCCAGATTCTAAGGTCAATATTCAGATCTACAGACTTGTTCCTGTGCAAACAGTGGGTTCATTAAATTTGTAAGATAACACCCATTTAGTTTAACTGCCCATTAAAAATAGCATGGTCTGTAACATGGCATTGCTGGCATTCCACCTTAATAGACTTACTCAATACCACATGTCTTTGGACTAGAATCCCTGCTACTAGTGAAGCTATTGGGTCCAGAATATATTTTTTTTCTAACACAATACTTTACAAGCTTGCATGCATGCCTGATATGTTCCTATTAATCGTAGGAAATAAATGAGACTTAATGTTGCCACACCTTATGCTCGCTCTTTGACTATGGTAGTCTAGTTTATCTTTGTTCCTATGCATGATAGGAGATGTTGACCTAGAAATCCTTTGGGTTTTTTTAATATGGAAAAATAAGCAGCATTTTCATTATTCAATACTTCATAAAGTAAACAGGCACAAAACGTTGCTCTTCTATACAACAACAAATAGAACAGTGGTACTCACATCTGCATTAGGCCAGAGCTCTTTTATAACATTTTCTATCCTGTTCACCACTTCCATCCGCATTCTCTCTTCTTCAGGTCTGGGAGACATATACTTATAAAAGTCGATGATTTCTTCATGAAGGCTAAGAAAAGAGAAAAAAAACCCAAATAACAGAAAGTCAGGAAAAACCCCACAGGACAATGACATAGCATCTACTCTAATCAAACATGTTTTTAAAGCTTCTAGTTATTCAAGGGGCAGTTTAAGATAAGCAGGCAATTACAAAAAAAATCACTTGGTTAAAAAGTTCTGTTTCATATTCAGGTTTTTTTGCCATAGGTCTTTATTGCACTGCACTTGCTAGAAGTGTGTAAGTAAATCTAAATCAAAGCGTCTTCAATTCATGCTGAAAGTTACACGCTGTATTTTATGCCAGCGTAACTCAGAAACAGTTCAGTCTTCAACCCCGAACACAGCTGTAAGCTCTGAGAGCACACTCGGCAAAAATCTGAACAGGAGGGTTTCAGCCAACGCTTCCCAGTCAGCCCCTTGGCACCAGCAAGGGAGTTTCAGGCATCAGTCTGTATTCAGTACTGAGCTTTTACAAAGCTGATAGTCACTGTGCCAGTACTACAGCTAGAAAAACCGCTTCTTTTACTGCTTAGAGAAGACACGTACACTAAATATGCACTTGCTGTCCCAAACAAGAAAATAAGTAGTACACACACAGCAGTGGTGGCTCAGAAGAACAAGTGATTGACAGACAGTTAACCCATATATTTGACAGTTTACCATATTACATGTACTTCTCACAGTCAGCAAGGTATGTTTAGAATGACTATGATTAGGGCTGAAATAAAAATGTCTTCATACAGTGCCACAGATTTCTATGCTTCTGTAATATCATAAACAAATCATTGTCTTACCTAACAACGCATTTAAGAAAAACAGACACAATCCTTTAATTCCAGCCAGAGTAGCTAAATGAATTTCATTTGTTTCCTGCAACAACCATTACAATAATAGCTAGTTGGGTTTTTAAAATGTATTGTTTCTAGTTACCAAGTACAACTGCATCTCTCCTTAAAGCTCTGAGGGACCATCAGAAGAGAGCAATTTATTAAGAGCAAGCCCTTAGATGAGATGTGGAACCTAATACTTCCCCACACACTTAAATAAATCAAATGTTAATAACTGGAAGTTGCATACAGGTGTCAACAGAAGAGATGAAAATATTTGAAAGCTGTATTTAACGGAGTCAGGGCAGGGACAGAACCCAGACCATCTGCATTATGTTCTTCAATACTGCAACGTTATGAACAATGCAAGCTTCTTTCTCTCAGGGACAGAGAAATAAAATATTTACATTACTTTTCACAGAGCATTTATTGGAATTTTCCCCACACACAGACAGGGGAATAGTTATAAAAGCTTAGCAACTTGTGGTGGCCATCAGCATGACTCTCTACAGCTAATGCAAGGAGAAAAACTCTGACGGAGTTCCTCCAAAGGGAGACCCAGACAGATACCCAATTTAGCTGTTCTAAATCAACCTTTGGAGAAGCTTTTCCTCCTTTGACACCTACAGAAGGAGCTTTACAAATGCTTAAACTAAAATAAAACAACATCCCCAAAAGATCTCCTGAGAAAATGCAAGGTGCCACCTCTCCCCCACCACCACCCCCTTCCGCCACCCCAGCACCAAGCCCTGTTGACACACATCACCTCAGGTACAAGGATGTTCTAAACAATGCAGCTGCAATACTCATACTGATAAATGCTGTTTTAAGCACTTATTTTGACATTGCTAGGAAATTTCTGATCTCCTCCTACGGCTGCTTTCTTGCTTTTCCTTGGAAGCTTACAAGCTGAGGTTAACGTGCACATACCAAACCACCACTGCCACCCCTTACAGAAGCACTGACTCCTCTGCCTTTGGCTTTTCAGCCATGTCCTGCTCCTCTATTCCTCATTGCCATTCACCATGTTAGCACTTAAACCTTCTTACAGCTATCCCCCTGTTGCAAGGATTGAATTCAGGTGAGAAGTACATGATACAGGACAAGTTGAGCACTCCAACCACCAAGTTCACTCTCAGTCCCTACTGCCAGTCACACACGCTGAACTAATTTAGTCTCCACGTGCTTGACCATTAAAGTAGCACTCAAAAACAGGAGCAACAAGGAAAGAGGCAAAACCACGACAATCAAACTCTAGAAAACACCATTTCTTTTTCAGCTGTAATCTGGTGAGCCATCCTACAGGAAGAGCTGGGAGTCAGCCCAAGGCTTCCTATCATGTCTGGTAAACTCTCTAGTTTAGGGCTACATTGTGGAGAACTGATCAAGCAACACATTTCTGCCTGTGTTCCTCTGGACTAGCTGGAACAGACTGGTTACATCCACGAGGCGTAAGATTTGCCCCAGAGCAACTGATTTTAGTAACGTACGATTGAGTGCACGCATGCACTGCGTGCCATGAGGAGCAGCACCGCGGTTCCTGAGGGCACTTAATGGCACACAACATGCTGCGGTAACACCGAGGGACTATCCCTGGGGAGAAATTCATGTATGGCACAGCACAAATCCATACTGCCTGTCATTAGTGGGTCCAGCTCCTCCTGGGCTTCTGCTTGACGGGAGTTAATTGTTCCCCTGCCCCATAAGGGAACTTTGGAAGAACAAGGCAATCAGAAATGAGGTCCCTTAAGTGCAGAAAGGGCCATACAGACACCGCAGTTCTCAGGGCACTTCTCTTTATTAACTCCACTGACACACTTAATCGAGGTAATTGTATCAATCAGCGCATTCTTCAGAAGCACATAAAATAATGATGTGTTGTCAGAACCAGATGTATTTCTTTTTCTAAACATAAATAACATCTGTCTGCATCTCTTTAAATGGGATCCTTCCTAGGTAGTCACACAGAGCTTTATGGCAAAACAAACAACTCAGCAGCATGCAAACACACAGAAACTTAGATTACACATGCACTGAATGTTACTCAACAATGCAGATGTAGAAAAAAAGGAAATCTGAACCTTTTCAACGATAGGAGAAAGGCTTGAAGACTACTCGAGAAAGTTGCCACCAGCACGCCGCTCAGCAATAGTACAGGCAGAGCTGTGTTTCCTCTGCGGCACGGCTCCGTGCTGCCCGCGATGCCTGCGCTGCACACCGTACGCAGAAGGCAGGCAGAAGCCAAAAACGCTCCCGACTACACCTGGAACCGCATTTCCCTGCCCAAGAACGGCTGCTGCCAAGAAATAAGGGAATGATTAATTAAAGCCAAGACAAACAGAAGTAGCCACATGCAGATTTCAGAGCCGTACAACATGACTTAGGGGCGTGACTCAATTAATGTGGAGTTAACTCAAGCTGTATTGAAAATTAAAACTCAAGGTTATTCACTGTCTTAATCAACATCTATTATAGTTGCTGTTTTTCAAAACAATTTGTTTGGATTAATGGAGTCTGTTTACAAGAGTCTCTAGTGGAATTTTATATCTTTAGCCAAAATGAAGATCAAAGAGACTGAGAAGTTATTTTTGGCATCATAACAGTATTTTATTATTTAATGCCATTACATTCATTAGTTCGTTTAGATAAAAGTCCTTAAAAGGAGACTTGTTTTTAGAAGGAAGTTACACTGTAATAAACCTGATTTCACTATGGAGAGATAATTCATTTGGCTTTATAGTCAATACAGAAACACACTGACACCCAAGACCTACTGAGGATGCACAGAGAGGGTTCTCTGCAATGTATAAGAGCATCAGTTTACTGTTTTTATTACAGTAAGTGGCAGTAAACAAGTGGGTCTTTGTCCTGTACTTCAGAAAGCCTTAACATGTGGGGAAAAGAAAAATAAAATAGTGTCTTACACTTTTTTTGAGTATGTTTTTAAAAAGTACTAGCTGCACCACAGCCTTTTTTCACACCTGGCAAGCTGATTCTATCAGAATTTTGCAGACAGAACAGAATTACAAAGAATTGAGTGGATTAGGGTGTCCGTTATGTTTACCTGACAGAGATAGTGATGTGTCATTAGGAAATAAATTATGGTTGCAGAAGTTGCCATCACAAGGAGGACTTTGCACCACAACATCACTGAACAGCACCAGGAGGAACGCAGGTCTGTGACACTCAAGCCGTTCAGGAGAAAAGCTGCAGCTTCTGTGCAAATGCAAGTACCATGGAACATCGTGCATTACGTTTCTTTCCTAGTTTGATCACACCTTACTTTATTTTGCAGCGCAACTTGTGGGCTCTAAATGTGCATTTGGGATTCTCAAACTAGTTTATATATGTCCAAGACGTTGTCACTCTGGGATATGAATCTTATGGCAACTCTGGCATCAATGAAAAAATAATCACATAAGAACAAAATGTTATTTCTGTTTTATATGCAGAGCACACAGACAGACACGTGGACAAGCGCATACATTTGACCGTACGCTTCGGTCACCTGACACAAAGCAGCACAACTGGCTATGGCCGCAAGTCCAGAACTGGAAGCAAGAGTGATACTGGCCACACTACAGGTTTCACTTCTCTGCTCTAGGATCCCAACGCAGACTAAACGACCAGGCCGCTGTGCTCACAGGTTCCTGCAGCCTGGAGGAGGCCAGCCCGACACAAGCACTGCCCAGCGCTCGCCAGGCTCACCAGCAGCTGCCCCGAGTGGGACCATGCCCGGGACCCTGCCCGCCGGCCCCGAGCCGCTGAGAGCGGAGCAGCCAGCGAGACAAAAACCATTCTCCTGGCTTCTGCTTAATCACAGGAGAGCAGCAGAGTGCTGCCTTAGTGTGCCAACATGCAGTGTTATACTAGCCAGAGTAATAAATTTTAATTGAAAAATTTCCTGCTTTCGTCATTCTGGAATTGTGTCCTACTTCCCCTCTCCTCTGGCTCTTCTCCACTCACCATTTCGCAGAAGAAATTATGCAGGCATGCATGTTCTAATTTCTCTCACCAGGGTGTTACCCACAGCTTCTGCTCCTACTGTTAAACATGACTGGGTTAAAAATTCTGCTCATGCATCCCAAAGAGCTTCTCTGCTTTGGGCATATATATCCCTTTGCACAGGATTTTCAACATCACTGAAGATAACATAAAACAACGGATATTTACTATACGCAAAAATATCGTATGGTGCTCATGCACTACAACTTATTTGGCAGGATTTTCTGAAGGAAGCTTCATTTTCAGAACAATGAAAATCTAAATTATTTAGAACCTCTGCAGACGGTGGGTAGAAGTAAGCAATGAACAGTCATCTGACTTTTGCCTTCCCAAACTCTTACGTTTAAGATTAATTGCTTCTGATTTAAGAGTTTATTGATTTTATAGCCACTCGGATGGGCTATTTGCAATGCACCCCTGTAGCACAAAACAAGCCTTTTGTATCTGAATGTTCTTCGGATGACTAATTCCTACGGGACACTGTTTAGCTGCCCCTGTCATTTTAAGTCTCCTCTGGAGTAAAAAAAAATAAAATCAAAGGCAACAAAGAGAAATACTGTAAATTTCAGGGTTATAATTGTCTTTGGGGAAGAATGTGAAGGAGGAACCTGAGGTATTTTACCTTCTTGAAAGCATCAATACTTAAGAGTTCCAACAGCATCCATCTCTCCTCTCCCAAGAGGAAAGCTAGCATTGCAAGGGAGAATGGAGAATAACTTAAGTTTGAAGCTTCCCAAGGTGTTTTACTAAAAAAAGAGATGGTATTGCTTCTGCAACTGTAAAAAGAAAGAATTATGGAAATTCTAATCAGTTCTAAGTTTCATGAACTAGACAAAGCTTTTCCTTCTCCCATCTGTGACCCACTAGGTCCTGAAGTGGTTTTGAATAAAACCGTAATTAAGATAAAATGAAGACACAAAGTACCAAATCCTTCCTCGCACAATCACCCCTTCACAACTGTATTTACATTTAAAAAATATTCATTCTAAAAGCAACAGTGACACTCTACAAAATGGGGAATCCAACAGCTTCCCAAATTAACTTTCAATTTTAACATTAATCTCCCATGAGCTTAATAAAATAATTTCTAGACTACTATTACCATCTATAGCTGTTGAAAAATGAAGCAGGAACAAGAGCAGGTGTTGTAAAGATCACAGATTATTTCCCCACCAACAAACTCAGGCAAGATCAAACATTAAGTGTAGACAAGGCAACTATAAATACGAAGCATCTGCTGAGGTCCTCTCCCTACCACCTGGGCCTCTGTAGCAGACAAATTCTTTTAATATATACTGTTTCAAGCTACTGAAAAAATACCAAATTGCATCTGCAAGTGATTCAATAGGCAGTGAAGTTTCATAGGACTGATACATCAGTCCTCATAAGAAACTAAAATTGTGCATAATAAAGCAAACAATTTTCAAAAGCCTCAGAGACTTTTCGAAGACATCACTTTCTATACCCTTAGTTACTGAACCATATCAATATACTAATGGTCTCATAGTAACCGTATTTTGGACCACATATGCCCTACGGGAGCTTTAAAATGAGATGTCCATATTAGTAACCTGCCAAAACCAGGAAAGCTTAAGGAGGTGGGTTTTTAATATCACACGTTTTTCTTCAGTTCACCCGTTTGAAACAGCTTCACAAAGCATCTTTTCACAGTCTACCTAAAAACAGACATGCAGAAAAAACAGGTATTCCACTGCCGCATGATTACCAAACACCACTAAAAATCAGGATACCTACTGTATAAACAGTTTCCTAAGATGCAAACGGAGAATTTCACTTTGCAGAGAGCTAGGCAAATGCAATTTATTCCTGTCCTCTTCCATTGTGGCCCAGGTGTTTGTTACCACTCCTCAGCTTCTCAGCAACAAGGTCTGTTATAACAGGATTAGACAAGCCTCCCTAATCCATCTAAGGCAAAGTTAGCCAAGTTAAACCCCATCACCTTCATCAGTTCAGCTAAGGCAGCTAACTTCTAAGCGTGGCGGGAAGCCTGAGGAGGACCCCTCGGAACGGCAGCAGCAGTTGCTTCCTCCCAGACGGCAAGAAACATCTTCAACTGGTCTATCTACACCCTGAGGACCACCTCTGGCAGCCAAGCAATATTTTGAGTAGCTTTCAGTATTTATGCAAGAACAGCTTGACCTTTCTGACTAGCATTTGTCATCCGCTGGGTAATTCACAGAACGGCCTTTTAGGATCAAGGGAGGGCAAAATTTCCACAAATATGTCAGTGATTCAGGAACCCAGATCCTGTTTTCAGGACTAATGTCTTTCAGGATTAATCTAATCACTCTGATACTGAGTTTAAAAACACTTTTCTGAATGGAGTTAGTTTGTTCACTTAAATGACTTCTGGTGGACCAATTATGCACATTTCTTCAAATGCTATGGAGTAAAAAACCAGTTCCATTAAATGTACATTACAATACTTATGATTTCTATCCTGTGCAAATATTTGAAAGCATATAGCACAGTCCCCTCTTTCTTCCTCCCAATCAACACCCACCCCGCAAAAACCCCTCAAATTAATGTAATTTTTTATTTATGGTCTGGATTTAACATTAACTTATGGGTTTAACTGCATCCTAAAAGGCACTAAAATAGCACTGCCTTATGCAAACTGGCAAAGTGTAGCAGAGACATATTAAAACACAGGAGAAAGAAGCAATGTGGGCAGTTCTCTTCAATTATTTAAACTATCTCCATCTTTTCCGTGTTTTTTTTTTTCATTTATTTTATTGATCCTTTGCTTCAATCAGGATGAATGCTATCTTCTTTAAAGTGATTCAAGTTATTTCTAATTAAAACTGCCAAGCACATTCTTTAGTCAAGAAGTAATATAAGAGACTCTTCTTTCCTATCTAGGTAACTGTATGTAAAGCCAGCCTAGCTGACTCAGGAGGTGCAGAGGAATAACCTTCTATTTCTTCCCTGGAAAGTATCTACATATTGTCCCTCCTCCCCACCTCAATAAGTAAGTACTATGAGAGTCTGCTGCTTCTCTTCTCCCAGGCAATGGGTTGCCAAAGTAAGGCATGGGTTTTGCTAACAGAGGAGTGAAAAAAAAAAAAACAACCGAAACAATTAATAAAAACTCACTTGCAGAAAAGTATTAGTCTGTTGGAACACTTACATATACAGACCAGCTATACTGTTTGCAACCTCACAATTTAAAGTACAGGTACATAGTTTTTAAACCCTTCAAGTTTAAAGTGTAGCTGTTAGAATTTACTTCATACATTCTGTAATTACAACTTGAGGTAAATTTCCAAACAGCTAAAACCGCAGAGAAGTTAAAGGTATCTATTTCCTTTCATGGGGAATTAGTAATTCCTTAGCTTGCCGATTCCCCTTTGAGCTCTCACTCAAAAAGACCAAACAGTTTATAAGTTGTTTTTCTTTAAAGAGGAGCTTAACAAGAAGTAAGAGTAACTATCGGTATCAGTAGTAGTTCAATTAGTAGTAGCCGAACTTTCCCAGTAACACAGTAATATTGGGGTTTGTGTTAAGATCGTAACAAAAGCTACAGCCAGCAAACCCCTGCAATGCTTGCAAGTAGGGTCTGACCCCTTCTGTACCCACACAGTTGGCAGAAGGGAGTTACAAAAATTTTTTTAAATGTATTTTCTCGGTTTTGCAAATACTGCCAGTAGGGTTCCTATTAAACTAGGACAGAGAGATACAGCAGGTCAACTAACACACCTTTCAGTTTGTCTTCATAAAGCCAGGCTAGCAGGACAGTTCTTTATACATCTCTAGTATATTGCTACTCTTTTGTTAATGTAGTAAATATTATCAAACAAACAAACCATCTGTGACCTGCCAATAAATGACGGCGCAGGCTATCCGGGCAGAGGTGAGACTAACACACTGCTGGCAGGCCTACGAGTACTTCTGATGGATAACATGTGCTCAGAAAAAAAAATCTCCATCTGAAGACTCTGATTGGAGCTAAAACCTCACAGCACAGACCTTTGTCACCACATAAATGGCTGTGCGCGCGGCGGGTCACGCAGCACAAAGCCAAGCAAGCTTCATGCATGGTTTCCGACACAGAAGAGAGGGAAGAGAAGTCCTCTACTTTCACACACACAGCAGGTTCTGCATGGCAAATATCCTCCTTGTTTATGACTTGATAAACTATTTGACTTTAAAGATTACTTAAATGAAAGGAAGGAGAGCAATGTAATTATTAACTCCTGTCTCCTTCCATCAGAGTTGATTTAAACTTTCAAGTGTCCACCCCAAAGAAGCCCATACCAGTCCCTAAGAAGGAACAGAGTCCTTACCACAATCCCAGGCTTACGCTGTTCACCTCAAAGCCAAGTCAAAAAGCAGTTTAAAGTCCGAGTACTGGCAGTCGGTGCGGCTTACGCACAGCCAAGAGCGCGCTGTGCTAACTCCAGCAGCCAGCCTGGTTTCTACCTGCCAAGTGGGCAGAAGAACTGAGACCAGAATAAGAGTCTAAACACCTCTGCTTCAGTTACACATTAGATCAAACTTAAAATCATTTAATAGAAATATACTAACTCCAACAGTTGTAGTTTATTAATGCCTTTTCAGCTCCAGCATTCAAATGAAATCTGAAGTGCCAGTATGCCACCTGGAAAGTCAGTGCAGATTCCTAAAGCTTTCCAACATTTTCTAACATTCACAGTTTGGGCTGCTTTGGGTTGGTTGGTTTGTTTGTTAACAGTAGGGAATTTTGCACAGCATTTTGGAACATTCAAGGAATATAAAAGTGAGCCACAGGTCACTCTGGTTGCATGTCCTGTATTAGAAGTATTCAAAACTTCTTATGAAAAGATTTGAAGTTAGCAGTTACTATTAAAACCATAAGGTTTTAACTTCATGTGTTCAATTCATAGTCTTCAAGCATAATGGACAGCAATCCCAACTTACCTGTTTAGCATATGTTCAGAACCAGCTTATCACCCATTTATTACTTGTTGCTGCACTTTGGTGCACTCTGCTACAATATTAATGCAAGTTTACATGTGCTACTGTCATACCCAGGCAAAACTGAAATCCTAGAAGTAGTCCTCACTTATGCTTCCAAATGCTCAAGAGTGACTGGAGCAGGTGCATTTTGAAGGAGGAGGAGGAACAATCACACATACTACAGCAAGGTATGAGGAATATTTCAGGTAACTTTTTACTTTGAAGATTTGTTATCTTTACAGTAAGGGTGTGCACAGTGAACTATGTTCAGACTAAACAATGCCGTGTCACTTTGGGACTCATGATGCAGTAATATGCTCCCTTAAAGGTATATATTAGAAACTATTTGTTCATATTCTGGCTTGTTTTCTTGTGCTCAGATACACCCACCTGCAAGGCAGGATGCAGTGTACCAGAATAACCATGACCCAGCAGCAGTAGCACTCAACCTGCAAAATATTTTGGAAAGTCACCAGCCTCCTTTTGCTCTGCTTACCACTCCGGGCTAGAAAGCTACAAACAATAACCATCAAAAAAGGACAATGTCTAAGCAGATTACAGAAAAATGTTCCCTGAGGTCACCTCTATTAGCCAAGTGATAAGAGCTGCACGCTCCGGATGCGAGGAGCTAGAAGAAATGCTTCCTCTTCAATGTAGGTGACCAGCCTCATCCTTCAAAGTATCTGCAGAAGCCATTCTCTGACTAACCCTGTGGGTCAAATAAGGGTTTTAGCTGCTTCTTTCCTCTGAAGCATCAGCTACTACATCTGTCAGAAAACTACCAGTATAAGCCTAGAAAATCCACCACTGAAATAATTTCCATGAGTCCAAAATCTTAAAATTCAGACACACCAATATATGCTGAACAATTACTTATACAAGATTTCATGCAACCACCTCAATTGCTGCATTCTGCTTGACCTAAGGACAAAAGAATCAAAACATGGTAAAAAAGAGACTCTTAATAGTTAGGGAATTAAATCCTCAAACTGACCCAGGCCTAATATGACATAGGTGAATGCTGGAAGCCACTCTAGGATGGGACATCTCCAGCATGGCGCACCTCGTCCCACTGTCCACGTTGTGCATTAACACATTTGTGCGCAGTCTTCTGACAGAAGTAGCAAATGGAGAGCGAGGAGCTCTGTGGAGCTCCCAGAAACTCACCCAAGATTCATCCAGCTCACTCACTGAAACCACTCTCTCAAAACATTTTCAGTAATAATTTGAAGATTGAGTAGCAGATGCAGCAATGGAGACCAGCTATCAGAGAAGCAGAAGAGGGTTGCTGCGAGCTCTACAAACTGCTGAATCAATAGCAAATAGAAAAAGCACGCTCTAGCATGCCTGAAGCAGGTATGTTTCAGAGGAGCTAAAGCTGAAGTGAACTATTCCAGCATATAATGTTCAGTGACTTAATGCCTAGAGGCAAATACCACATTATACAAGAAACTAGAGAGGAAGTTCGTTATTACACAGTTATTCTCTTTGTTTGCTCCAAGGTGCTGTTATGCTGGGAGCTGACACTGCCACTTACTGCCATTGAAACATCATTTTTTCACTACCTGTACAGGCTCTGTCACATTTGGCCAAGTTGTAACAAGAGCAGTTTCAGAAAATCACTAGTTAATTCAAATTCAGATAGATTTTAGCTAAGAAAAAGGTTGCAGCTCATGTATAATGCAATTAAAAAACAGCAACAAAAACAGGTCCAAAACTATCCTATAAGAGGAAATCCAACAGCTTGATAAGGCAAACTTCTTTTCCACCTTATGTTGGAAGCAGAGGTACATGTAAGGAAGTTGCTTACTTCAAATAATAAACTAGCTTTTCAAGGCAAAAATAAACATGAAAATTTTCTCCTGTGAGTACCTGCCGAGCATGACTATTACAAGGAAAAATTCCCATGGATGAATGAGAGTAAGACACTGAGTCCAAAACACAACCAGAAGGCTAAGTAAATAGAAGATCCTCAAGCATGCAAGCTGAATCACCCACTGAAGAAGAGTGTGACATAACGAAGCAAAAATTAAATAAACTATCAGGACCTAATTTCTTCAGCCTGGCTCAATACTAACCCAAGACTGTGGGATTTGCAGTCATGATCATTATTCAGCTCAAGATTCCTTCACCTCACTATGGTTAACGCAACATTTTAACTGGCAGTTGTGGAAAGCTTCCCAGCCAGGAGTACCTCCAAATACTTGAGATGAAGCCATTGTGCAAGGCACAAGCTCCGAGCAAAACTTCACACCATTTTCAAAAATAATTTGCATATTTATTTTAAAGCAAAAATCTCACTGAGGGAGAAGGGGGAGGAATGTCAATGCATTTAAAAGAGTATGCTTTTTGTAACAATCCCCTTGAAATGAAACAAACAAAAAACCAAAACAAGAACAAAAAAACCTTTTGCTTTTTGTAATACATAAGAAAGTATCAGCTGTTCCTGAAGTAACAGAGGAAGCTAAAAGCCCTAAAATTAACAGTGAGACAAGAACTTAAGAAGAAAGTTATGTTATCACACTTCCTCAGTCTAGATCAATCACAACATCAAGAGGTCAGGCAAGGTCAACAAGCTTTAATTAACGACTTGTTATCTTCAGACTACACACTGACACATAACAGTAAGACCAACACCTCAGTCATCAGGCTACAGCAAGATATTCCTGCATGGTGTATTTTAGTGGTATTCTTACTCTAACTACAGTAGGTCATTACATGAAGGGCTGTCTATACTTGATATTTGTGAAGGTTAACGCAGATTTTGCTGGGGTTACAAACAAAATAATTGTAAGAAAGCATGTCAAACTTTAAATGTGTGTACTTAAATCTGCCTGGAAGTCAATCTACACTGAGGGAAGATGATGAGCCGATGTTCCTACTCGCCTACACACATCTTCCTCTACTACCCTCATCTCCCTGATTTGGAAGTTTAATGCTTGCACTTGCCCGTCGTTATATCCCGTTACCTGCAGAATTGCAACACTATTTCCTCCGTGCTGTCTAACAACATTTTCAATAGTGTTGGCTATTTCCCCCCTAATAAATCGCATCAAGATGGAAGAGTGGAGATGCACGGACACTTAATCTGATCCTAAGCCTCTGCTTATTTGAACGTCTGCTACCATTTCTTCCAGTAAAAATCCTGTAAAATGCAATGCAAAAAAAAATTTGCCAGATGTATGCAATACAGTACGGTAATAGAGAATTCCACATCATAAAGTCTTCTCAAGCCATTGTATCAAGACTGTGCTTCTTTAGATGCACATTGCTTTTGAATAATTCAGATGTAGTTCTCATGCCATGAAGGACATTACAAGACTGTCAGAGAGGCTGATCTGGAATCAGGGCTGCCAAATAACCTTAATTGTCACCACGGGAGGAAGAAAATTAACAGATGTTGCTGATGTACCAATGTAAGATGTCCTCAGACCCAGTCAGGCAGCCAGGTCATCCTCCCATGGAGCTGATACGCTAGAAGTGCCCTGGAGCAGCTGCATCCTACCTGTGACCTACCCTCAGAGCGGCCACGGTGCGCCCAGCTCACGGGCTGTGCTGCTCAGTCTCACACAGACCTTGTGACACATCTTCTAAGGGTCAGAAAGATACCCATCAGGGACAGCTAGCATCAAAAGGCCTATACTGAATGCAGCAATACTCATGCATTAACTGCATGATTATGATACAACCCCTGAGTATCACCAATACAAAGTTATTGAAAACACTGAAACAAACAGGTTAGGTTCTAGGGATCTGTAGGAGAGGTGTTTGTACAAACTTAAAAACATGAGTTCTGCTGTCTCAGTCCATGTCTATCTCTTGCTTTGACATCGTAAATTCATAGTATTCCAGGAAAAAATTCCTGCTGTGTTATCTATTGTAGGTTCAAGTTACAAAATGATTAAAGTTCAAATTGCTCCTTCTGTAAAGCTGTTTTCAGCCCAGGAAAGTTATCTCCAGCCTGCATCCAGTTCACCAGTTCTCCTCTCCTTTGCCTGCTTATAGGAATATTTAACCTAGCACCAACATCCAGGCAAAGGCACTGAAAGCAATACTCAAGTATGACTGACATCTTGAGCGCCTCTTCCGCAGTTCATCCAAAAAGATATTTCAAAAAGACGAACACCCTTAATTTAAGAAACCCCAGCACGTTCAAATAATCAATTAGCATGCCAAGTGCTAAGAAAAGCAATAGTATTTACTTGCTTATAATATGTATTACGCAAGATTTTCACTGCTCACGTTGCTCTATCGCTACCAGCACGTGCACCTCTCCGCACAACACCTGGCTGGCTCTAGGCTGCGTTCTGCTGCTGCTGCCGGTTCCGACATCCAGCAAAGAGAGCGCAGGGACCGCTGGTTTACATCACGTGCAACAGAGACAAGAAACTTCAAAGCAACAGTCACCTCTTAAATTTTGGCATATGCATTATTTTGGGAGCACATACCCCATTATGCAGAGATGTATTCTGAACCACATTATTACGAGGTCAATAAAAAGAAAGTATTTATATTATTGCCTATTTTGACAGAAAGGTTATGTACACAACTTCTCAAAACCACATCTCAAATTTTCGCAAATTCCCCAAGTAAAAAACTGACCTTATACTCCAGTCTTACATAGGTAAACAGAAACCACCCAGGAGCAAAATATAACAGCAAGATGGTTTAAAACAACTGAAGGAGAGAAAAAAAGCAACAATATGCTTTCATGATATGGGTCTCCAGCTATTTGTGTTCCCTAGGACCAACAATATGATCTCAGGCTTCCTAAAATTTACTTTAACATTTTGCCAATTAAAAAATAAGATCTACAAGCCCAACATGGTAGAATAGAACAGAAAATATGTAGATATAGGGTGAGCAGATCCTTTCTTCAAGTGCATACTGCTACAGAAAGCGCATATCAGCTCTTGGGAATCAGCAAGCATGCAAGAGGGAATGACATACTCTTCTTACTACTTAATATAGATATCTATACCTACCAAAAAAAAGTCCACCAAACTTTTGTTCCTTATCTAGCCACTCCGAGGTAAATAGGTGTTCAAGTCCCAAACAGAAGATAAGAATTGGAGAAACCAAAACAGTTCACAATAATGCATTCACCTGCTGTTTCTTGTGCATGTGTAAAAACCAGCAGGCCCCTGAAGTCCTCCTTAAATTGTTTAAACAAAACATGCAGAAATGTTGGCACCATTCCAAAATTCTGCAATCTCAAACAATACTGTTATATAATATTTACAGTATATTTCCTAAACGTTTCCTCAAACTGCCCTTTGTCCAACATCTTCATTCCCTAGTAAACTTGTTTCTCCCAATGCCTCCAAAAGAAGTAATTTCTTACTACAAGAGGCTGTGGGGAAATATCTGCTTTCACTTCCATAAAACCCAGACGACTGCCTTCGAGAGCTGCACAAGCTGGCACAAGTGTACTGCCAGAACTGTGCTGTGGCATGACTCAGGATGAGGCGGAGAGTGACAGTGGATCTTATCAGTTGGATACAAGAAGAGGATTTGCACTCGAGTCACATCCTTCTATGTTGCAGCTTACACACACAGCTAGAGTGAGGAGAGAGTACTGCTCAAAGAGGCTTTTTCGGGAACCAAGAAGATTGGTGTCTATGAGTTTTTCCTGAATAATTCATTTTTACACACAATGAACACAGTGAATTCAACTACAACCTATGTTTTAATGTACATGTCTTCATTAAATCCAAAACACATGCACCTACTCCAACAGAAGATACGTTTTGATGTCATGCACACACCCCACAGCTATTTCACCAGAAATTAGAAGTCTGTGCACAAAAGGGCTTGTTTCACTTAGGTGAGGCATTTGTCTGTATCGAGTAACACAACAGCAAATCAAGCACCACCCATGCATTTGATTTAAGCACTTAAGAGTACACGATGAAAAACAGCACAACGAGGATTTTATCAGATTCCCCTCAGTTAGGCACTGAGCCTGGCCAGACGTTTTGTTGCATGTACACATACTTGCTCTGCTCACCCTACACTCAGCTCTTTCTGTTCATCCACCAACCCACACAGAAACCATGCTGCTGTGGCTGATACCACGCAAGGGCCTGAGCAAGTGCTAAAGAGACCCAGGGTAAGTTACCTCAGGCAGCCAGTTCCAGTCTCTGGTCAGCTCAAAGCCTGTGGTGAAGGAGCTTGCGCCTGCCTTAATGCATTTAGCTTCTTTCATAGAAGAGATTAAAAGATGTGAGAAGCTGACCAGCTTCATGTGAAAAAATCATAATAGAATTTCTGTGGCAAAGACGTGCGGCTGTAAGCTATTTTCTTCCTAAAGCAGTTATGGTTTTATTGCATGGTATCCTCTGTAATCCTGGGCAACATGCTGGGAACCCTTATATCAAATAAGCTGAAGCCTGCTCAGTTCCGTGCCAGCCAATTCAGCAGCCTGCGAGTGTGTGCATGTCCGTGCGGGCACTCCTCCCCTGGGGTCACAGGATTCTCTCCCTTTCATGGCAAAGTTTCCATCAGCACTTCAAACCAGCGTGCATTCAATATTTCAAAACTCACTGTTTTCTGTTTAACCCAGGATCCTCCTCCTCAGGAGTACAGAATATAGATTTTCCTCCTTAAACTCACACATTAATTGGATTCTTGCCTTTGGCTGCAGATTCCTGTTAAAACTAACCAGCTCCCTACAGAGTCCCAAAGCCCACATCACCACCTGGGAAGGGCACTCTTTCCTTTGGCACAAGAATCACAGCAACCTACGAGAGGACAGACCAAATTTACTGCACACTTCTTTATTCAGGGGTTTTCTTAGGCTTAAGGCTTCTGTCTTAAGTGGTTCCTCTTATATCACCTTTCAGCTAGGCTCAGTGAAAGCTGTAAAACAGCCATCTCAGTATCACAAATATTCTTTCTTCCTTTTTAATTACGACACTGCTAATAATATTTACGGCTGCCCCTGGGACACACACACACAGAATCCCCTCCAAAATCCCAGCCCACACATCCTTTTACACCCTTGAGTTTTGCTACTAAGTACCCCATCAAGGCAAATCCAATTAAACTTTTTAAAGGTATGTTATGTGTTACGTCAACAGTAACATCACACACACACACTGTAAAACTCATTCATTCTCTGCGTCACCTGCTCTTTTTAGCACTACTGGCTGTTGACAAAGTCCCCAGAAGATGTAAGATACACAAGCCAAATCCAGCTGGTGCAAAGCAACTTTCAGGCAGCACTAGACAATTGATTTACAGTAGTATTTCAGAAATCACAAAGTTAAGAGTGCCAGAGCAAAGCAGAGTACCTGTAATGCAAACATCTACATTATTTATACAGCTGCAAGTCTGAAATCTTAGAATAAGGAAAAATATTAAAGATAGGCCAGAATACAATGTATACAATAGCACCATTAGCTCTGTGGGAGTGAAAAACAGCACTGTGCTGAAGGTCAGTACTTCAGCATTGGTAAATGTTAGCAAATATTGTGCATACTTTCTAAGAAATCTATCCTGAAATTAAAAAAACAACACTGTTGTGGTTTAAATTACTCAGTTATCTCTTTGTCTATAAAAATATCATTAACTATGAAAGTATGTTTATCAATTACAAAAAAAAAAAAACAAACTGAAAATAAAAAAATCAAATATTTGACTGAACAGCTACTTTGCTTTTAACCAAAAATCTGTTATTTCAACTCACTGACCTTACCTAAATCTTTAGACAGCTAGTTACAAGTTGCTGTGTGTTTACATAAACTGTCCAACTAGCTAAGAATTATTTTTCCAGACAGCTGATCAATATAGCTGCCTATTCAGAGCTGATTTTGCACAGCCATACACACAGCTGACATCTTTGCACTGGAAATATGAATGTTGCATGTCAGCTTTCAAATGTGTTTGCCAGCAAGTCAGGCCTAATCTTTCTGAAAATGGGACTGTTCCACACCACTGTCGTATTCAAAAGACTCAAAATTTAAAGTGATTACCTGAACAAAATTACAGGATAGTATATAGGGAAAAGTGTCGAGAGCTAAGGAAGAAAAAGCTGCCTACGAAGACACAAGTAACGCTGTAATAAACTGCAGGTATCCTTCCTCCCCAGTAACATAGAACTACTCAATGCAAATCTGGGAATTCACGTTAGAAACAATTAGTTTAAAATACTTACTTGCTAAGTTACAAAATTCTCTATCCACCATTACTGCCTGGTGTCTCAAGACCCGAGACAGATGCCTTACAGCAGACAGTTATTAAAAAGAAACTCGCGTGCAGGAGCGATGGCAGCACCTCAGTGCCTACCACAGGCAGGTTACACGGGAGGCACCCAGGCTTCACGCGCCTTGCCAGCAGCCAGCCGGTCACGCTGCAACCTTCACAGGACCAAAGTATTTTCGATGCTTTCCTAAGAGGCTTCAGTTCTTTTTAGAAGTTGTTTTCACAAGTTTTCATTCAAGCTTTGCTAGCTAACCGCCTCTAAGTATCTTCGGAATAAACAGTTTTTCAGAAGCAACATCGCTCACTCCTGTAATTTAGGAAGAGCAATGGCAGGGTGTAGATTAGAGACACTCTGCCTCACTCTGAGCAATGCAAAGAGCTAGAACAGAACCTGTGTCATGTAAATATATGACACAAACTAGTGGCAAGTCAAGCCAAATGTAGACCAACATATCTGAGTACTCTTCGATACTACTAAAAAAAAAGGTCCACAACACGCTTCTACTTGGGAGTTTGAAACCGATCCAACCAAAATTCTACTCTAGCTTGAATACTTTGGTACAGTTGTTGTTATGATTGATATTACCAATCTCTTGCTGAAGCTCACCCTTACGTCCCCCCGTATCTTCAATATGGCAAAAGGTTTATGGATTTAGAAGAGAGGGATGTAGAAAGGCACTCTAAAAATGCTCCTCAACCTTCAAGTAAATAAGTGACAAGCTAGAAGATAAACAGAGTCCAAAAACTAACTTACAAAAATTGAGTACTTGGTATGTTTTGCACACATTACTTTGAAGTCCTGTGAAGAGCTACGCAAGGTTCTAACGTATAGTGACTACAGAACTTAAAATAGCACACTTCTACAGTGTCATTTTATAAATTATTATAGCCCCAGCAGTAAAGGTAACACAGGAGCTGGCAAGAAAATAGAGAGCCAGAGGCAGCAAGAGTTTGTCTTTCAAAGCGACCAGCAAATTTGAATAGCAATTTTGACAAATCTTACAGAAGAGCGATCTTGGAAGGCAAAGAGGTCAACACTTTCCAGTGGAAAGGGGCTGAAGAACCCTTTGGTGCAAGTTGTGCACACAAAAACCGACGTCCCCAAATCACTACCGATTTCTAAAATGAGCTCCTCTGGGCCTTCGACTGTCACCATACACCTTCACCGTCTGACCCCTGGAACCAAGCCCGACTGTTAGTAAGGGAACAGGACTGGAAAGGGTGTTCACCTGCACACACCACACCAGAAAGCCGTACTTTACAAGTCAAATACACGTCAGCGTGCTCTTGCCGCAGGGAAGAGGAGTATGCTATGGGTCAAGGCAAAGGTATTATTTTGAAAAGCTTGAACTTCAAAAAAAAAAAAAGCCCCAGAAGTTACCAAATGGCTTTTATCCAGGGCATCGGGTAACAAAAGCCATGTCTGTGTTTAAAAAAAGGTGGGACGGAGACCTCAGAACAGTTTTCAGGTAAGCAGAAGATACGTATTTGCCTTCCCTCAATCTCCAACCGATGAGACCTAAGCTAATACAAAAACACCACAGACAAAGTACTCTGATCAGCACACATATTCCACCGTGGAGACCTATGAAAAACGTTAGTAATCCCACACTGAAATTCATAATCATCTATATGCACATGGAAGTTTATTTCTGAGAGAGGGTGCCAGCACGCGCGCACACCTTCTCCACCAGGTCTTGGAAAACACACTCCCTGTGCACTTACCTTGACTACGCCCTTTCCTTTAACAGCAGCAGATTACTATATTTTAACATTATAGTTCCTACCACGCACTTGTTCCACACGGAGAGCAGGACAGCGGCGCAGGGACGGCGTGCGGGACACCCCGCAGGGATGCTGCCCCGGCCGCGGGCCTCGTCCAGCCCCGGCATATGCGTGAGCAGCGGCGGCGACAGGCACCTCCGCGCCGGCGGCAGCGGCACAAGGGCCGCGGCGGGACGGGACGGGACGGGCGGGCGAGGAGCGCGGCGCGGCGGCGGGCAGGAGCGCGGCCAGCGGCGGAGCCCGCTCGGG